>JAMRYI010000980.1:0-54320 GCA_029231635.1 Ditylenchus weischeri
AAGGGCAAGCGCTGACAACTGAGGAGAAGCAAAGGCGATCGAACTCCTGGCAAACAAGTGCCTCAAGAGTCATTTGCCGGGGAAGGGACAGGTAACAACTTGGATTTTGTGCGGATTGTGGAAATATATCCTCTTTCAGGTGATGATGGAATGGGCTTCGTGGCTGGCTGGGTTGGGAATCTTCGACAAGCACAAGCGCCGCTACGCATGGAATGCAGTCGACACGATGGATGCTCACCTGGTGGAAGCCTTCTTCTCTGACACGCTTCTCTCCACAGTTGTCCAGATGCTCCACAATGTGCCAATCACTGCTGCTCCGACGGAAAGGAACTGGTCACCTCCGAGGCGGAATCACACAGAAGCTGCGCAACAGGTTTGTATTAGTAGTTGGAGTGACTAGTTTTTTTATGAATGATTTCAGAATGAAGGTCGACACAGCCTCTCAGGTGACGTTCATCAAGCACAACTTGACGCTGGAGTATGCGAACCTCTTCAAAGAAAGCGCGAGCAGAACAGCCAGCGGAAGAAACAGAGGAAGGAATGGAATTAGAAATTGAAACTGTTGTTAACGATGAAATTGATATGTTTCTGAACGATTTTTGATTGGATAGTGTTGAATTGTGGAAATAAAGATTTTACCGATTCTTACTGAAAAAAGATTGTGCCGAGAATATTCTCGAGAATATTCTCGAAAAGATTCTTACCGAGAAAAATCTCAACCCTATGTGCGCCGATATTAAAAATTAATAGCTTAAAAACAAATGGCGCCTAAGGCGCCAGTCCAAACTAGTTTTAGGGTATTTTGGCTATTTTATTCAGCGCTTATTGCTGTTTTAGGACAGATCGTAACCCTGAGGGATGGGAATTGTAATTTTCAAAAATATTTGTACTCTTTTCGGGACGGACCTTAAATCTTTTTAATTTTTGAAGTTTTGCGTCAAAATTTTTTTCTCCTAAAAATGGCAATGAGCACTGAATAAAATGACTTTTTCTTAAAAAATTGCCAAAATGTATGTTTTGTAAATTTTCACTCCCATCCCTGTTTTAACCCCTTTTTTAAATTTGCCAGTTCTGTTTTGACAGTCTGGTCACAAATATTGTAAGGATTCCGATTTTGCGGATCGTTTTTGCAAAAGACAATGACTTTGTAATTCTAAAAGTAAAAACTATCTTTAACGTACACCTGTTATGGATTTACGTATTGGGTTGTTCGATAATTATCCAGCGTTTTTTTAACTTTGGCAAAACAATTCATCAACCATTTTTATTAATCAAATCAAACACAATAACAAATCAACCAACGGCGACGTCTACAAGGCGCAACTCGATCGTCTCCAGCGTGCGATCGAAAGCAAAAGACCGCTGAAAAAGGATGCCATAATCTTCCATCAGGACGGAGCCCGACCGCATATCAGAGCTGACGTTGTTGCCTCAATCGAAGACAAAAGATGGGAGCTGCTGCCGCATCCGCCGTATTCGCCAACAGAAGCACCCACAGACTACCACGTCAACCGCTCGCTCCACAACTGGCAGCTAGGGAAAAAGTTTGCAAACCTTCAAGCAATTGTTGATGACATAAGACAATGGATTGCTTCAAAGACACCGGATTTCTTCGCTCGTGGAATCAACCTTCTGCCGTACAAATGGGAACAGGCAATGGAATTCGATGGAGAGTACCCTCCGGAAGATTAGTTGTTGTTGTGGTTGATTTGATTAATAAAAATGGTTGATGAATTGTTTTGCCAAAGTTAAAAAAACGCTGGATAATTATCGAACAGCCCAATATATGTTAAAGAGATTTTTTAACTTTCAAATGCCAAACTCATTCTCTTTTGCGGAATCCTTGCGATATTTGGGACTAGAATTTCAAAACGGAAGACTTCAAAAATTATGGTGAAAAAAAGTGTCGGATCCTAGACGGTAACCAACTTGAGGGGTGCATGTTAAAAAGAGGGCTCTTATCCTTTACCCCGACCCCAGCCAAATTTTGATTGTTGAACTTTTTTTTAATTTTGACACAAATAAGTTGATTCGCCTTTTCGGCGGCATAAAACATGCCTGCATACCAGAGTTTCTTGGTGCAGTAGGACCACACTGACAAAATTTGTTCAATTTCCATACTTTTAGGCTATTTTCCAGTATCCCGGCACCCTTTTAAATTAGGGTGGGGTCGGGATAAAGGATAAGAACCAAAAAGAGACTCAACTGTAACTAGGCAGTCGTTATCGTTGTTGTCTTTGTTTTTTGTCTGTTTTATCTGTCTTTTTTTATAAGAAGATGGTTTAATGCCCTCTTTATAATGTCTCTTGGGACAGCTTATTTGGAGACAGCCATTATTATAATAGCAGTAGTGGTATGCTGAAAGTAATTGTCGTCGTTGGCAGATTATTTATGATTTGATTGTATGTGTTGCTTTGTAAGTGCTGTTTGCTGCATCACAACCGCTTTTCTAGTAAAAGTAGTAGTAACACAGGAGAATAACCCGATAAATTACTTGCTTAAGGCGTATAATAACATATGCATAGCATCTTCCACTCTTTTTCTCACCCAAATCATGTGTTTTACATTTTAAGCATTTCGCTGTATGTGTACGCATAATTAATCCGCTTCTGGAAGTGTTTTCTTCCAAACTTTTGTTGCATGAAATTGCATTTCACCTGCAAAAGTAAAAATCTGTTACTTGTGTCTTAGCAGCTTTGACCAACTTTCGCTTCAGTTGGTAAAAATGGCAATACAAGAAAAAATCTAATACAGTCAACCCTCGATTTAACGTCACCCTCGGTTTAGCGTCATCCAACAATGGGCCAGTTTGGTCAGCCGTGACTAAAATTTAGTCAAAGTAAACCCTCGATTTAACGTCACCTTAGAGCCGGTCCCTCCTGGTGACGTTAAATCGAGGTTGACTGTAGTCTAAATTCCCATAAAAATAGCAAGCGAATTGTTTCTAATTTACAAATTGTTCCCTAAATTTACCGGCGCTGCAATAAAGCTTACCACGTGTTCAAAGCGAAAGACACTGAGAGCTTACGAAAATCGGCTCTTGTGCCCCTCAATTTCGCGCTAGGCACGCCTCTTTAAATTATATTTCAACTGGCCACTTGTCTTTCTCAAATAAACCTAAAATGCTCCTTCCGCCAAAAAATTGGAACCACATTATCTCCCCACTGTGTTGTTCCACCACCTAGCCACTGCTGCTTGCCTATCCAAACATGCATGTCCCCTCCCCCCTATCCATATACATGCTTTAAATAAAGAATGAAGAAAGCTGGCGTCTAGCAACCAGACAAACAGAAAAAGAGTCAAATGATTTTCAGATAGCTGTCGTGCCACATTTCTCTGCTGCCTGCACCCTCCACTCATTGGCACTAGAGCTAGGGAATTCGCTCAGCCGCCTTTCTAATTCAATGCACCTGCTTGTTGGCCGCTCGCTGCCCACTTAATTCCTGCTACTACTACTACTCTTGACGGCACTATATCACCCTCATCCAGTCCCGAGTTCATCATAACCACCACCAGCCGGCCTCCTCCTCCATTCAATCTGGATCTGAAGAAGCAGCAAGAGGCGAAGGCGGGCCCTGCCACCTATCCTTTTGGAGTGGCGCATGAGGGTGAGTGAGTGTGCATGCATATTTGTGTGCTACCCCCCCTTCTAGCTCAACCATTTGATGGGTGATTGTGCTGGTTGATGGATAAAGGCATTTTTGTGTGCATCAATATTTGTTATTTTGGAATATTTGCAAATATTTTTAATGCTTTTCACCGCTGAATTAAAGTTAATTTAGAGTTTAAAACAGTGTTAGGACATAGGTTTATAATTATTTACAGTTTGTTAAAGGCCACCCGGATGTACTTATCCTGAAGAATGTGCTTTTCTGATACCTATTACGAGTTTCTTCAGTTTCTTTTGAATTTAGCTTATTTTTTAAATTTGCTGGCCCCCACACATGAGTCGCACTCTGAATTAAATGGACAAGTATTAAATTACCTTGTGTTTGCAGAAAAGTGCCCTTGTTTTGTAAAAACATGCCTCGTTTTGTTTGACACAAAAAAACTGCATATTTCAGCTGAAACCAGGCTCATTTAGCCACAATAGCATAATTCAACAAAATGATGTATTTTTAAATCTGAAATTATGCTAATTTAAACAAATCTACGCACTTTCCAACAAAAACAAGGCGGATAAAAAATTTATCCGAATTAAATTCGTTAAAATATCTTTCTTGCTCGTCTAAAGATAATTCGGTTAGTTTTCGCCAACTTTTTCATTAATTTTCGACCTTATCTTTTTTCGCATGCGAATTAGCTGTGTTTATTTTTTGATTTAAATAAGTGATCGAAAACTGCTACTTAGCTTGCGAAATAAACAATAAAGTCAAAATTTGATGAAAAAGTTGACTAAATATCTGAAAAAAAATACACTGCTACAGAATGAGGAGAGCAAAAAGAAAATTAAGTGCTACTTGCCATTATTTTTGACTAAAATTTAAAAAAGGACCCTAGTATAGAATACCCCAAAACTTAAGTAAAGAGCACCCAACTATATGTTGCAGACCCCAGAAAAAGTGGGTAAAACACTTATTAGTCACAACTTCCATACGCTGACCTACCCCTAAGCCTAAGTAAAGAGCACCCAACTATATGTTGCAGACCCCAGAAAAGTGGGTAAAACACTTATTAGTCACAACTTCCATACGCTGACCTACCCTAAGCCTAAGTAAGAGCACCCAACTATATGTTGCAGACCCCAGAAAAAGTGGGTAAAACACTTATTAGTCACAACTTCCATACGCTGACCTACCCTAAGCCTAAGTAAAGAGCACCCAACTATATGTTGCAGACCCCAGAAAAGTGGGTAAAACACTTATTAGTCACAACTTCCACCTACCCTAAGCCTAAGTAAAGTATACAGTAAAACACTTATTAGTCACAACTTCCATACGCTGACCTACCCTAAGCCTAAGTAAAGAGCACCCAACTATATGTTGCAGACCCCAGAAAAGTGGGTAAAACACTTATTAGTCACAACTTCCATACGCTGACCTACCCCTAAGCACTATATGTTGCAGAAGAAAAGTACACCACAACTTCCATATGACCTTGCCTAAGTACCCCAGTTGCAGAAAAAAGTGGGTAAAACACTTATTAGTCACAACTTCCATACGCTGACCTACCCTAAGCCTAAGCACTATATGTTGCAGACCCCAGAAAAGTGGGTAAAACACATTAGTCACAACTTCCATACTGACCTACCCTAAGCCTAAGTAAAGAGCACCCAACTATATGTTGCAGACCCCAGAAAAAGTGGGTAAAACACTTATTAGTCACAACTTCCATACGCTGACCTACCCCTAAGCCTAAGTAAGAGCACCCAACTATATGTTGCAGACCCCAGAAAAAGTGGGTAAAACACTTAGTCACAACTTCCATACGCTGACCTACCTAAGCCTAAGTAAAGAGCACCCAAATATATGTTGCAGACCCCAGAAAAGTGGGTAAAACACTTATTAGTCACAACTTCCATACGCTGACCTACCCTAAGCCTAAGTAAAGAGCACCCAAATATATGTTGCAGACCCCAGAAAAGTGGGTAAAACACTTATTAGTCACAACTTCCATACGCTGACCTACCCCTAAGCCTAAGTAAAGAGCACCCAAATATATGTTGCAGACCCCAGAAAAGTGGGTAAAACACTTATTAGTCACAACTTCCATACGCTGACCTACCCCTAAGCCTAAGTAAAGAGCACCCAAATATATGTTGCAGACCCCAGAAAAGTGGGTAAAACACTTATTAGTCACAACTTCCATACGCTGACCTACCCCTAAGCCTAAGTAAAGAGCACCCAAATATATGTTGCAGACCCCAGAAAAAGTGGGTAAAACACTTATTAGTCACAACTTCCATACGCTGACCTACCCCTAAGCCTAAGTAAAGAGCACCCAAATATATGTTGCAGACCCCAGAAAAGTGGGTAAAACACTTATTAGTCACAACTTCCATACGCTGACCTACCCCTAAGCCTAAGTAAAGAGCACCCAACTATATGTTGCAGACCCCAGAAAAGTGGGTACTTATTAGTCACAACTTCCATACGCTGACCTACCCTAAGCCTAAGTAAACACCCAACTATATGTTGCCATTAGTCACAACTTCCATACGCTGACCTACCCTAAGCCTAAGTAAAGAGCACCCAACTATATGTTGCAGACCCCAGAAAAAGTGGGTAAAACACTCATTAGTCACAACTTCCATACGCTGACCTACCCTAAGCCTAAGTAAAGAGCACCCAAATATATGTTGCAGACCCCAGAAAAAGTGGGTAAAACACTTATTAGTCACAACTTCCATACGCTGACCTACCCCTAAGCCTAAGGGCTAAGCCTAAACTTGTTGTTCCAAAGGGTAGTTTCAACGATTTTTAGAAGGTCTGATTTGGGGGGGGGTATTCTATACTAGCGCCAAAAAAAGTAATGGAAAAAACAAACAAGTTGTTTTGTCATATTTTCTTAGTCATCTAATGGTAATTTTGTATGCAGAACCGGAATTTTTAATGATCTTTTTTAATTTTTCATATGCGAATTACAGTCACCTCTCTGTTCAACGACTTTCTTGGGATGGCCATAAGGGTCTTTAAACCGAGAGGTGACTGCAGCTCTTTTTTGATCAGCTTTTTTGGCTATTTTAGATGTCTAGAGCATCAAAAAAAACAAATTCGCATGTGAAAAAAAAACATCAAGGTCAGAAAGTTATGAAAAAGTTGTAACTTGAACCATTTTTTGCATGTGGGGAACATCGAACTTAAATAAATTGCGGGTCTCTTTACCCAGTATCAAAATTTTTCTTCCTTGTCGGTGCAACTATTTTTTATTGATAATTCTAGCTTCTGAGCCAGCATTTCAAGTCGGCTAAATTTTATAGACTTTGATTTTACGAAAAATTAAGGTTTTTGTAATTTTTTTTATATTTTGGAACGAAAATCCCTAACTGTTGTCCGCAAAGACTACTTTAAAAAGATGGAATTAAATTGAAAACTCCCGGCAAATTAATGGCTTTTCAAGGCAAATTTTGGCCGGAGTTCGTTATACCGCCCCCTCGCGAAAGTGCATTTTGGCCGCTTTTTTGAACTTGTCAGGTCGTAATTAGTACGAAAAACATGTTTTTAGGGCGCGGACGATTATTTGAGAAAAAATATTTTTTGCCTAAAATGGTCATTAATGATGATTAATATAGTTACACATCCACCAATTCACATGGCTGCTGTATGTAAAAAGGGGGAATGAGTGGGTTATACTTTAGCAGCTTTTCCGGTACTTATTGGGTTGAGGTCACACCTCATATTTTTGGTGTATGATCAATTTTTTAACGTTCCTTTTCTTTTTACGGCTTTATTATTTTCGTGTAAACTGTTTTCCCTATTGGATTTTCCCTATCGTATGGATTTACGCAGGGCGTCGAAAGTATGCATCAAAAGCTGAAGAACCGTCATAAGAAAGAATATGGTACAGCCCGCTCCCACTTAGTCAGTTACATCGAAGAATTCCTATGGCGAAAATTATTTGACGGTCCTGATGTGTTCTATCATTTTTGGAAGCAAGTATCTGAATATTATGTGTGCGAAAAGTGATATTGATTGATAGAATTGAGGAACTATTGAATAAAATTAGTATGTGTCGCTGTTTTGTAAAAAAATATGAGGTGTGACCCCAACCCAATAAGTACCGCTTTTCCAAGCCCCCGCGCCCCGCCCCCTCCCCGCAGAGAGCGCGGGGACTTGAATGCGCACCCCAAGCACCTTAGAGACCACACATCTCAAAAAATGGGCTATGTAAGTGTACAACAACACTTGCATAGCCCTGCTTTTGCATGTGGTAGGCCGGCCGTGAGAATTGGATGCTCACCATAGTTGCACCCCCGCCTGGCGGCTCCGCCGGCGGCCCGGCGGGATTTGAAAATTTTGCTGTCGTGCAACTATGATGCTCACCCGCCCCAAATTTCATGTCAAAAAATCAAATAATGAAAAATTATTGAAAAAAATTTTCAATTTTTGACCAAAAAATATTTTTTCTCAAATAATCGTGCGCGCCCTAAAAACATGTTTTTCGTACTAACTACGATCTGATAAAGGTGGTCAAAAAGCACTTTCGCGAGGGCGCGGTATAACGAACTTTAGCCCAAATTTTCAAGCCTTTTGTTCTCTGTGTTCTTCAATAATCTTGTAGCTGTGGTCTCAACTTTCTAGCTAGCTAGTAACTGACCGAAAAGAATTTTGAAAATTTGTAGGAAAAAGTGTTTGGATAGAGAAAAAAATGTTCATAATTTTTGTTCAGTCAAAGACGTTTTTCTGCAACATTTAAAAATTTCATTTAATTAGTTGATATTTTATCAGAAAGCTGAGTTCAGGGCCGCACACTAGTCAAAAAAATTAAAAGTTGATCATAAAACCAGCGACAAAAAATTTGCCGGGAGTTTTCACACACAAAAACATGTTTTAGTCCTAACCAAATGGCCCAGATTGCTCCTTTCACAAAAAACATTACTATTTTTATATCCTTAAAAAGGCCATTTTTAGTGAACCGAAAAGCATTTTCCCACCATTCCCATTTTAGCTGCATGTGCACACACGTTTGAGATTAACCATTTTTCAAATCTACATCAAGACCACAGGGATTACAAACATCGAGACTTGTATTTTTCTGCCAAAAATATTGCTCTTGCTCAAAGATTTTTAGTTTTCATCGAGAAAGTTGTAATATTCCAAAACTTTCCAATTTTCAGAGTGTTCCCAATTCAACAACCCGTCATTTGGAAATAGCAGCAACGGACATCTTCCCCAACAGCAGCAGCAGCAGCAGCAGCAGCAGCAATACAGTAGTAGTGTGGCGGTGCACACCACTTGCAACATAGACAACCAGCAGTTCAACCACCAACAGTACCACCAACAACAACAGCAAATCGCAAACAACCAGTTCCTAATCAACGGTAGCAACAACAACCAGGCCGCCTCCCAGATGCCTCTGTTCAAGAGGAAAGAGGCATCCAATTCCAGTTCGGCTGAACAAAGACGAGCCAACTCAGCTGGGGTGGATGCATCAGGCATGAATATTAGGGATAGATACGAATTTCGGGATGTACTGGGCACTGGTGCCTTCTCCAAGGTGTTTTTGGCGGATTGCAGGTTTGACCCCGGCAGCATGGTCGCGATCAAATGCATTGACAAAAAAGCTTTGAAGGGCAAGGAGGAATCACTGGAAAACGAGATCAAAGTGCTCAGAAAGTAGGTTTCCTTAACTTCAGAGTTAATTGGACCCTAATAGGGAATAATCCAACCCCCTCTCACTATTAATAAGTACTCAAATACATTTCCTATATCCAGGAAAAAGCTTTTTAAGACATCTTGTAGTCCCGGCTAACATAGGTTAGCCTATCCTGAGAATTAGCCTAAAACATGGGTAAAAAAGTGATTATAAAAAATTGGGAGGGGGACGGATGTATTCGCTACTAGCACCAAAAAATATTTTTTGTAAATTTGGTGACTAATGCCGAATCCAGTGCCAAAATTTGCCTTGGTCACCTGTTGTTTTTTTTCTGCAAAATGCCTTAGTCCCCCTATCAGGAAAAGTAACAGGGGTGACCAAGGCATATTTTGGCACCGGATTCGGCACTAGCGCCAGAAACTGGGTTTTGTTTCTTGAAGTTAAAAAGCATGTTATTGCGTATTTGTTAGTCATCTCAGTCAATTAATCTAATGGCGTTTATGTCTGTAATGTGCAGGCCGTTAAATTCACTGAGAATAGCCTCTATTTTTTAGTAAAAAATTAAATCCAATGGTTAGACGTAATGGTAGTATTTATTTGAACAAAAAAGTGATTTCTAGTGCTCACATTTTTTTGCTGTTGTGGAATTTATTGCTGATAAATCCATGTGAAAAAAAAAGGAAACAAACATTATAACCATCAGGGGCTAAGAATCTTTGCTTCGATAACTAAACAATAAGCCTGTACTAAATCTCTCGGCAAATAGTGAAAATTGGAGTTGAGATTTTTTACACATGCCGAAGCGTTTAACAGCTTGGTCGGTGAATAAGCTTTTTGCGGGTTAATTCAAATTCCCGCTTTTTTGGCGTTCTGTATTTTTAGGTTTTTTGCAGTTCGATACTTATGCTTTTCTCAACATTAACTGCTCTAAATTTTGACAAAGAAAAAATTTTCTCGAGAAAGCGTGAAAATACAGAACGACAAAAAAAAGCGCGAATTTGAATTAACCCGCAAAAAGCTTATTCACCGACCAAGTTGTTAACCATGGCTCTGCTTTCAACTATGATTTGCTGGCGAGCACTCAGTTGCGGATTTTTTTTTGCGGATTCCACACATGCGGATCGAACTTATGCGGATTTTACACTTGCGGATTCCACATTTGCGGATTTTAACTTGCGGAATTTTTTTTTTTGCGGATTCCACACTTGCGGATTCCGCTTTATCAGATAATTACTTGCGGATTCTGCTTTTGCGGATTTTAACTTGCGGAATTTTTTTTGCGGATTCCACATTTGCGGATTTTCACTTGCGGATTTTTTTTTGCGGATTCCACACTTGCGGATTTTTTTTTGCGGATTCCGGATTTTTATTTTATTAATTGTATAAGGAAATTTTAGAAAACCTGTATTCATTTAATAGGGCTAGGTTACCATTTCTTCGAAAAATATTTCTTATCCATTTAGCATTCAACTTTTCTCTCTAAATTTCAAAACTGATTTGTACAAAATTTTGGGAATAGCTAACAATGCGACTGTGCCACAAATCAAAGAAGCTTACCGACGATTAGCTTTAATCAAGCATCAAGCATCCTATCCTAACAAAGGATGGTGTTTTGGGAAGAACAAATAATGCTCAAGAGTCATTTCATTGCCAGCTAAATGCTCAGTTGAAAAAGAAAAATCCTACATTTTCAAAGTATGTTTTTTACTTTTTTGTTTAAGTCAAAAAAGCCAAAAAATAGCCTGTTTTGCAAAAAAACTATCTTGCTTTAGCAAAAAAGTGCCCTTTTCTGTGCAAATTCTGTTCAACAAACAACAAACGACAAAAGTCACGGGACACGATTTATCTCGTGTTCTGTGGGGATCTGGGAGAGTTTTACAAAGGAAACTTTTCCGCCGCAAAGAATTTCCTGAAAAATTTGGTTAAGCCTGCAGAGTTTAGAATCACCCTGTAAATCACACGTTTAATTTAATTTTCAGAGCCATAGAGGTCATCAAAAAAGAAGAGCTTGTTGCCGAAACGAAGCTTAGAGAATATGAACTAGATCCAACTGTTGGATTATTAGTGCGCCCCCGTTCTGTTCAATCCCAATCAACAGATCGGGCTATTTGAATTGATAGCAATATACGATGCGCTCAAGCACCCACAGATGAGGAAACCTTACAGAATCTAAAAGCCCTGCAATTTCGCATTATGAAAAATGGTTTTGACAATTGGGACGATTAGAACATCATATTGTAATTTTATCGCTATTATTAATAACTTGTTAGTGGTTAGTACTTTTGGTGAATGCAATCTCCCGCTTTTATTAATGACATAGACTCATTAGTGATGTAGACCTAATAAACATAAAATTTGTAAACACAGAATTGACAAATAATAAACCGCCTGTTCTTATTGCTTGTGTAAAACTCGCAAATCAATATCCGGAAAGGTAGAATCCGCAACTAAAATTCCGCAAATGTGGAAACCGCAAGTGTGGAGTCCGCAACTAAAATTCCGCAAATGTGGAAACCGCAAGTGTGGAGTCCGCAAGTAAAAGTCCGCAAAAGTGGAATCCGCAAGTGTGGAGTCCGCAAGTAAAAGTCCGCAAAAGTGGAATCCGCAAGTGTGGAGTCCGCAAGTAAAAGTCCGCAAAAGTGGAATCCGCAAGTGTGGAGTCCGCAAGTAAAGTCCGCAAAAGTGGAATCCGCAAGTGTGGAATCCGCAAGTGATAATCCGCAAAAAAAAATCCGCATGTGTGAAATCCGCAATTAAAAGTCCGCAAAAGTGGAATCCGCAAGTGTGGAATCCGCAAGTGATAATCCGGAAGAACGAATCCGCAAGTGTGGAATCCGCAAGTGAAAATCCGCACAAAATGATTCCGCATGTGTAGAATCCGCAAAAAAAAATCCGCAACTGAGTGCTCGCCGATTTGCTGTCTTGTTTGGTATCAAAATGATGCGCAGAATCTGCGCTTTCTAATGCATTAAATATACTGAAATATAAACGGTGATACCGATGTTTTTGGTGTTTATAAGAAGGAACCAAATTTTGTATTTCATCGAATCTTCGGAAATTGCTATTATTGAGCACATTTTACGGCCCGCTACTCGACTAAACCTGTATTAAACCTGTATTTATTTGAAAGCCTGTCGAATTCTGCACCAGATAAGCACTTTAGTTACACACAGGGGCGTACCTAGTAGGGGGAGGCAGTTTAAATGTAGTTTAAGAGCCATATTTTGTCGACAACTCGGTGTTGCAGTGTCAGACAAACTTGTACAGAATTCAAAGTTGGATTAGCATCAATATCAGAATTTCTAAATTTCAAAATTTCCCTAAAAATCGAAATGGAAAAGGGAAAAAACCATCGAAAAAAGGTTGATTAGTCTATCGCACTTCAATTTTTAGGACATTTTTGAAGGAATTTAGAAGTTCTGATATTCATGATGAAAATCTAAGTTCCTAATCTAACTTTCAATTCTGCACAAGTTTGTCTGACATTGCAACACCAAGCTGTCGACAAAATATGGCTCAAAAGCCGCATTTAAAAATCACAAAACTTGGTATAATCCTTTCGTGTCGGGACTATCTCCTTAAAGGGGCATGCCCACGCTAGTAAGAGGTGGTGCCCGGGAATTCAAATTTTTTTCCTGATTAGTGAACTTCTGTACGGATTTTTCAATTTGGTTTCTAACAAAACAATGCCTATAATTTAATTTTAGGTACAGTTTTGTTACAAACCAAGTTGAAAAATCCGTACAGAAGTTCAATGAGAAGGAAAAAATTTTAAATACCCGGGCACCACCTCTTATTTGCGTGAGCATGCTCCTTTAACAGCTTTCAGCCCTCCTTCAAGTGTTCAGTAGGGTTGGGTGATGGCCATATGCCCGGCCATATGCCCGATTTCAAAATGTCCGGCCATTCGCCCAACCCTAGTTTTAAGTAAAGGGGTACTTGTTTAGTTTAGGCCCCCATTTTTCAAAATCTGGTATAGAAGAAGCTACTACCACATCACCCCACTCACCACCACCACACCACTACAACACTCTCTCCCACTAAACTTTCTTTATACACTACTCCCAGTGTACTATGGCCCGAAGGTGCTACAATTTTAAAGTACTTAAGCGAGTACTGTTAGATAGTAGTATCATAGGCAATTTTTAGGCAGTTTTTAGTAGTATTTGCAGTCCGAGAAGAGTGGGATGGGGCAAGGTTCCTACGCACCCTTGTAGTGAAACCCCATGTTTGCTCTTCGCCCCATGTTTGCTCTTTGTGGTCGCAAATTGCGTTGTTATATGTTTGCGAATAAAAAAATTTGATGTTTACAATTTATTGTTGGTGATTTGGGGGGGGGGCCTAAACTAAACAAGTACCGTAAAGGGCAGATCAATCCTCCGGTAAAACACTTTTTTATAAGGAAACATGGGTGACACAATAAATCTTTTTTTTCTTCTTCTAATTTCTTCAAAAAGCGTAAAAACATGTAAAAACTTTGCAGACTTCGGCACAACAACATTGTGCAACTGTTTGATACATATGATGAGAAGAGCCATGTATATCTTGTAATGGAGTTGGTGACTGGTGGTGAACTATTCGATCGGATCGTAGCCAAGGGCTCTTACACAGAACGGGATGCCTCCAACCTCATTCGACAGGTAAATCCATACACTATTCTCGAAGAAGTTCTCAAAGAACATTACTAAAAAAATTCCATTTATTCTTTACCCATTTTTGGATGCCATTAATTTTTTCTATAAGAAGCCTTTTAGAGCAAAGTCGAAGCAAAAAGGTCCAGGCTTTCCTATATGAGCTGTTTGGGGCTTTAAAAAATAAATATGGATGTGACATAGACTTGAATGTTCTAAGCTGTTCCCTACATCTCTTGTGCTTACGTCAAAAATTTTAATCCTTTCTCAAACAAAACTTTCTTAGACACACATGCGCATTAAGAAGAGGAATCCAGGTCTTCAAAACCTTATGGAATTACAGCTTTGTGTACATATAATTATTTGTTCGGAACACTTAAAGTCCATAATACTTAGCAACAAGCTTGTCCTAGAAAATGCTGCAAGCAAAAAGAACAGGAAACCGCCCGTAATTTAAAGACTGCTTTGACGGAAAGTGCTTTTGAACAAGTGCATTTTAACAACTTTATCTAACCTCTTTAAAGCTATCTCGTCTTTCAAAACACTAAAACCTATTCTTTGTATTTTTCCTTATCTGAATTTTGCTAAAAAGTAACAAGAGGCATGTATATAAACACATTCTGGTAGACAATGAAGCCGACAAAAGTACCACCTGACTAACACTTAAAATCTACATACGAATGCTGAGTTTTATTTCAACAAGAAAACATAACAACGACGATATATTATATTATTATATTAACTACACATCTTCTTTCTCGAAAAACCATCGCTTGGACAACCAACCTATTCGATCAAATGGCCAGATTCTTAGCACCATCCGATATTTAATAAGCCCCACAGGAACGGCCCCGAAATCGCGAGAATCAGTTGAACTGGCGGAGTTGTCACCGAGAATGAAGCAATGGCCAGCTGGTACCCTAGCTCTGCCAATAGTGTGAAAGTACTTAGGAGAGACTGGATCAAGAGGTTTGTAAATAAGTCGCTTGCCAAGGAGCATAGTTGGATCTGTAGGAGAAACAACACCTAAAATAATCTGACCATATACAGAACTGTTTGACAAGTTTAACAAGGAAATATTTCGAACTGTAAAATCGAATTCAAAAGCTCTGAGAATACTATCTTGTAGAGCACGCTTAATTTACTATATAAAATTTTAATAATTTGGTGAACAGACATAAAAATCCGAATTTGGTGACTCAAAAAACATAGGGTCGAAATTCGCCTTGATTCCCTAAATTGCCTTGATGCCTTGCCTTCATCCCTGCGGATTTTCAAAAAATACATTTTCTACAGTCAGACTCGGTATGGTGACACCCCTAAGAGTTTTATCTCCAGCCATATACAACAATTTTTTCAACATATCGGTCAAAAAAGGTATTATACGCAACTGGGGATCGAACCTTTGGAAGTATTACTATATCGAGTTTGACTGTGAAAAATGTATTTAAAAAAATTTTTCAATTTGACTGTGGAAAAATATGTTTCGAAAAAACCACAGGTGGACCAAGGCAATTTCAGCCTATTTTGACATGGTTCTCAAGCCTCCAGATTCGAATTTTTCTGTCTGTTCGATAAAAATATAAAAATTTAACATAGTTAATCTATGCTCTACAAGATGGTAAAAACACGACTGGGTACACATTATGACTGGGTGCCACGACTGGGTACGGTACTTTTTACGATATTAAGGAAATTGTAGTCATTTTGTTACTACTATTTAGGCTTGTGCTTAGGCACAGGGTAGGCCAGCGTATGTTAGGACAAACTCAAACACGTTTCCCGAACTACAAAAAATTAAGCAAAACAATTTTAAGTCCATTTTCAATCTGAAATTCCTCTCAGTCATAAGCTAAAAACAGGCTTAGGCTTTTCGGCTTGTGCTTAGGCGCACGGTAGGCCAGCGTACGACGAACTCAAACACTTTCCCCGAACAAGAAAAAATCAGCCAAAAACTATTTCTCGATCATTTGCATCAAAAGTTTTCAAAAGGTGTACCCAGTCATGCTTGTATCCAGTCATGCTTGTATCCAGTCGTGGTAACTAGTCGTTGTACACAGTTGTGGTACCCAGTCATAATGTGTACCCAGTCGCAGTACCTGCGGGTCGCTCCTACAAGATAGCGTTGTCAGAATTTTAGAACTTGATTTAACAGTTCGAAAGGTTCACTTGTAAAAAAACCTACCAACGATATCACCACGATGCAACCTTTTTCTGGACCTCCTATGTAGCGGACATGAAAGAATGACATCGCCCTCTTGAACTGCTGGATGCATTGATGACCCTTTCCATCGAGAGATTATTCCAAACTGGCTGAATATCGAAGAGAGAGCAATAACATAGACAAACCGTCTGAATACGTTCTTCATCGCTTTATATAAATTCATACTGAAGTGCTACCTAAAAATAAACCAAGTTACTATGAAAGCGAAAACAATTAAAATATGGAATTTTCGGAAATTCAGAAATTTTTGGTTTTTTTGCAAAATGTGTAAAAGTAACAGGGAACAAGGGCATAATTTTCTAAAATAAAATACCGCATTATCTTTAATAAGTCCCCCACCTTCTAATAACGCCCCATGTCAGATCTATACAGATCCCGTCAAATTAGTAATTTATCCCGTCAAATCTAAAAAATTTGTTTGTCTCAAAGAATTGTTAAACTTTTTGTTTTAATTTTGTTAAATTTTACACTGGAATGTCAGCTTTTCAACAAGCTATTAACTGATCTAATAAAATTTAAAAAAATTGCAGAAAAAAGTCTTTGAATGGATTGATTGGATTCACACGAAGAGCTTTAACTGTCGACGAAATGGTAAAAATAACGACGTCTCCAATCACTACGCCGACAAGAGCTAGGTGGAACTCAAACGAATGCAGGAAGTAGTGCAGAAGCAAGCCAAAGAGAGCAAAAAAGCGCCGCGTGCAATTATAGGAGATAGCATGGAATTGGTCAGCCAGCATACGAAACCGCTCATTCGTCGATCGCCGACGTCAAGAAACATTAGTAATATCCAACATGAAACGTATCTGGAGCCACCGGATCCGAAATCGCTGAAGGATTTGAAAGTTATTCCTCTGTTTAGTAAATAGCTTGTAGCAAAAAGTTTTCAGGTTCCAAAAGAATTTACAAAGCTAAGCGAAGAAGTGTTCCTCAAGTTTGATGGCTGGCACCTCGATGAACGAATTCAGGTATTTAGTTAAAACTATGTACATGTTCCGTAGTTGCCCAATTTAAATTTTGGATCTTTACAACTGAGTGATGCTTGGACTTTATGGAGTACAACAACAAATGGGGTGCTGATGCCACTTTCGATATAACTGCTTTGCGCAGCGAAAAGCTGGATCCTACTCGTTCGTACTTCAGAAACTCAAAGAAATGCGACCGAAATTGTCTCCAACAAGTATCGCCGTCGATTTTGAGAAGAATGGAATGCAATTGAGGTTTGCTTTTTGGTTTGATTTAAGTTATGCAATAATTCAGAGTATCTTTGTGGGAATTGTGCTTCGGGCATGCTGTTTGCACTTCATTAAGTTAGGAATAACTGCATTGCAGCTCTCGCGTTTGTACCTGTTCTGGACGTGGGGCAGGCTTTTGTGAAATTAAAGTGACACTGGAAAAATTTGTCGAAGTAGTTGTAAATTTTATCAGGGAACATACGGAAAATTCAGAGAACGCAGCTCAGCTCGAGATCACTTTAGACTATTTTGAAGATGGCTACATTTGGACGAAATGGAAATGGAAAGCGAAAAAAACCACGGTAGTTTGCTTTTTTATTTGACTCTTTAAATCCATTTTATCAATTTCCTTGTCAAGAAGTGAAATATACGAGCTTTAGTGGAGAAAAACGAGCCAAGAACTGATAACTGAATTGAGTCTTTCAACGGTCAGCTCATTCAATCTTTGGCTGCGTCTCACCCTAGAATTTGGAAATTAATCGAAGGTTAGTATTTTTTTTCATCATTTATCTAAGGGACACACTCTTCAGGCCTGCAACGTGAATTCAGGATTGCAGAGCTGCGAGTGACTGCGCATTGGATCGGAGCAAAAGAACCGCGCATAGGGCAAACATACGTGGATGTGGACGATAGGATTAAAAATACTGTCGAACTTGGGCCGAATACCATTTTTCAAGGCACCAGGTGATATTCATGTGGAGATTTTCTTCTTATTATCTATCTTCAGTTGTTTCGAAGAGAGAGCATGAGGTTGATCGAAAGAAGGGCACTAAAAAAGCCAAGAATAAAATAGAAGTCATCACACTTGACGACGCTCTCGGTAGGGTTTCATCATTTTTAACTAAATATACTCTCATTTTCAGGGCTGGATGATGTCGAAATGCTTGCTAACAAATTTGGCATAAAATTAAATAGAGAACAGCTGGGATGCTTAGAACCGACAGTGTGGCTGAATGGCGAAACCATCAACTTCTACCACCAGATGATTGTCCAGCTAAACAAAGCTGATCTCAATTTACCAGCGGTATTTCAAATTATAAGTATCTTTGTACCTCTTTTCTCGTTCAGGTCTTCTCCTTTCATTCTCTTTTTCACACTCAACTCCAAGAAAAGGGTCAAAACGCAGTGCTTAACTGGGTAAAAGATGTGAAGATATTTGCTTTCGAACTGCTTCTCATTCCTATTTATTCCTCGGGTCACTGGTACCTAATAGTATTCATTTTCAGATAGGAACATGCATAATAGATTGGTTTAGGTGGTGAACAATGTTAAGGAAAGATTGGTTTATTATGATTCACTCCTCGGGGGTGGCACAGAATACACTAATTTAATCAAGTGACTTTTTTTTTTAATGAGTTTTCTTTGACCAACAATAATCCGCCCAAAAGTATAATAGGAAAAATTGTCCGCTTTTTCGAAAATGTCCCCATCTTTTCTAAAATGCGCTTCTCGCGTAAAAGTGCCCGCTTTTTGTAAAATAGTGACCGCTTTTGGATATACCCTGTCATATATTCATTATGCTTCATATAAAGCGTAATTCTTACCGCAGCATTTTGCAGTAAATGGATGGTACATAATACGGTCGCAAAAATATGCCAGTCCTTGTTATAGAAGGGTTTCACAAAAAAGCGGGCATTTTTTCGTTTTACCATGAAAATTTTCATCGATCGAATGTAAATGAAAATTTTCATTTCGTGTTTCATTTTGAAAACATTGCTGGAGGGTGAATTTACCGCGGGTCAATTTACCGCGGGTCAATTTACTGCGGGTCAATTTACTGCGGGTCAATTTACCTAGAGCCGATAGCACACCGTGTCAAAAGCCATTAAATTGTCAAGTAAAGATTGGAATTATGTTTTTTTGAGAAAAATTAAAATTTTGAATGTTTTTCATACATTTTTTCAGAATATTTTTTTGCGCAAGACATTGCATAGCATGAGATTTTGTATACACAGCCTTTTGTATACAAAAGATTTTGTATACACAGCCTTTTGTATACAAAAGATTTTGTATACACAGCCTTCTATATACAAAAGATTTTGTATACAAAGCCATCAGTTCGTAATACTCGTCATCAAATACAATGAATTCGTCATCTTGTAAACAATCAATAGTTAGATCTTTATCAAAAATAGCATTCCTTACACACCTGTTTGTAGTTAATCATTAAAAAATTTCTTCCTGGCTGCGAATGTTCTTGAAGCGTCGAAAATATTCATTGTTTCTGCGATGAAAGGCTTCAACCGCCTGCTCACTAATCTCTCCCCAGCTTTTAAATTTCTGAGCAAACGGGATGACATGAGAAACCAGCCAGTGGAATTTCGGAGTTTTGGCTTGGTTAGGTAGGTCCAAAGCAGGGGTGGGACGGAAGACAAAAAAGTCGGAACACAAATCGGAACCGGAAGAAAACAATTTTCAAAGTCGGAAATCGGAAGGAAAAAAGTGCCGGAAATCGTAAGACGGAAATCGGAATTCCGTCCCATCCCGTCCCAGGTCTGAAGTAATACATCATTTTATTTAGCACCCCATTTAATTACTCATTCTTCTCATGATTAGTGCGGAAATTATTCACTTTTCTCTTCATATCAGCTATTTGGTCCTCGCAGTCACTTTCTGTCTCAGACTCATCGGAAAGATCCATTCTGCTACTGAATAACGGTATTAAAAATCAAATGGCTAACTTTGGCCACAGAAAATTTTAAAAAACGACATACGTAAAAAGGAACCCAATATACCAATCTATAGCCCTTGAATAGAGCTTCATCCTGTATAAACTAACTTTTTTTCTATAGAGGTTTTGAAAAAGTTATAGTCATTTTAAGTGTGCCTGTCAGTTCCTAAAAGTGGCAATTCAAATTGGAATTAACATTTTTAACCAGAAATAAAAACAAACTACAAAAAGTAAAAACACGGAAAGATTCAGCGTTGTCTCAACTTTCGTTTGATACCATACATGAATAATCGTACTCGAAGAAAAAATTTGAAAAAATAATAAGGGCTGAAGGGATGCAAAAAAATAGTCAACCATGTATTGTGTCTCGAAAGGTAATTCAAAAACTTGAATTTTTTAGCTGAATTTGACGCTTGACACGGCGCGGAGAGGCGTTTACAGATTTCCGGAGTTCGACATGTAAAAAAAGTTATGCTATTTAAAATGTATAAATTTTTTGACACACCCTATTGTTGACACACCCGCACACCATCGAAAACACTCATAACACTCCAAATGTCAAATCAATCCAAATGTTAAACACTATACATAGCTTCAAGCAAGCATAACAGCGAAGAAACCCAGATGATAAGATGTAACTACTTATTTTCTTTCTCGTAGAACCAATGACTAGAAAGCCAGCCAATCCGACGAAGCGGCCAGATTCTCAGCACCAACCTACTTTCGACCAACCCCAAGGGAACGCTTCCAAAACTGCGAGAATCGTTTGAAGACTTCATATTGTCGCCGAGAACATAGCACTGACCAGGGGGAACAGTTTCTCTTCCAAGCCAATTCTGACAAAGAATCAAATCATTAGCCTTGAAGGCGACCCGCTTGCATATTATCTTTTTCGGCTCGACAGGCGATGGGAGGCCTTGAACAGATAATTCAATATTCTATCTCAAACTCAAAATAAAAATCACTCACACACTATGTCTCCACGATGACAATTGCTGAGAATAGGATACGACCAATGGAATTTCTGACAAATGACGACATCACCTTCTTGAATTATTGGATTCATTGATACACCACTGCACACAACGAGTCCACCCAATTTGTGAACCACGCAACCAAAGCCGAAAACATAGATAAGGCCGGCGCTGTAGGATTTTATCTTCTGATTGATAGACATATTCGGATACAACCTGAAGACACATGATTTTAAAGAACGAATCATTATTCAAAGTTTAGCGATTCTCTCGCTGCACATGGAACCTTTAAATATTCACGAAAAATTGGCCGTAAGAAGTTGTGAAAAATATTACTTGGCTCCTTGTACGGCGACTTGTGGCAACCAATGCTCAGTAAATGGTTGATCATAAATTCAATCAATAAAGCTTTAGGCACCGCTACTCTACCGTAGAAAATATCATGTATGGAGTCTGCCTGTCTGCTTAAAAATTAACTTTTTTTGCAATTTTATTTATTTTACAGTTAATTAACTACTATGAAGCCAACAGTCAACTATATTTTATTTCTTCTAGTCTTTATTTCTCCTATCCCTTCTAGTTTTTCCGCTTTCTTTCCGTAATAATGCCAACAAAATTTTAAACGAAAATATAGAGATATTTTTGAAGCGCTAATTTGAACAAGTCAAACCATTCATGGTAAAAGTTTGGATAGAGTTTGACATTTATGCTGTAAAATAGGGCAAATGGATAGCTCCAAGCTTGGATCTAATTGAATTCCCACAACCAACAAACCTGCGCGGAGGATTTTTTTTGCAACAATGTCAAATGTTTCTGACCAACTTTTTTACGACATATCGAACTGATTTTTTAAAACCAATTCCTCTCATCTATGTTAATTGGTTCTGAAAAATCAGCTCGATTTGTCGTCAAAAAGTTGGTCAACAAGGTATCCTTCAAGCAACATTTTCCATTAAATGCCTTAGAAGATTCCTGAACTGTAACTACCATTTATTCTGCTTACCTTAGTAAATTTTTTAAATTTTATGCAAAATAACCAAAGAAAACCTTATCAAACACTTTTTAGTTTTGGAAAATTGTCGACACTCACTTAAATTCTGTCCAACTTTCAGGTCCTGGAGGCTGTTTTTTTCATGCATGACAATGGAGTGGTTCACCGAGACTTGAAGCCGGAAAACCTTTTATATTATAATCAGGATGAAGAGTCAAAAATTATGATTTCTGACTTTGGTTTGAGCAAGACTGAAGAGTCCGGCGTCATGGCGACTGCCTGTGGCACTCCTGGATACGTCGCTCCAGAAGTCCTTCAACAACGACCATATGGCAAAGCAGTGGATGTGTGGTCAATCGGTGTTATAGCTTATATACTGCTCTGTGGATATCCCCCATTCTACGACGAGAATGACGCCAATTTGTTTGCTCAGGTACATTTTACACAGATCAAATTTAGAAAAAAAAGTTATCTTAGATTATCAAAGGAGAATATGAATTCGACTCTCCTTATTGGGATGAAATTTCGGACTCAGGTACAGTTTGGTCTTTAAAAGGAAAACAAGCTTTGTTTTTTGTCTTAACCTTTCGAAGTTTTAATTTTTTTATTGGAGGTTGTAAAAAAAGCCGTAGGAATGAGGTAGTAGGAATGAAGTATGCGCTTTACGGTTAACCCAGTGCTGCGAGACGTACTTTATTTGTATATTAGTACTTTATTTCAGACTCCAAATGATATGACTCCCCGAATTCCCGTCTGATATCATAGTGGTATGATATGGGTGCCCGGAAGAGAGAGAATCACTTCCACAGCCCTCTTATTGTTATTGGCTCTTCAGTAGTGGCTTCCATAATTTCGGCGTCCGTAAAAGAGGGTGGAATTGGTTTGAAGAAAGAGAGAAAATGGAGCACGGGAAATTGCGGGAATCTGATATGATAGTGATATGATATGGGTCTCGAAATTTCTATGTGATATGATAGTGATATGATGTGAGTGTTCGAAATTCCCGTCTGATATGATAGTGGTGTGATATGAGTCCTGGAATTTTCGTCTGATATGGTGGTGATATGATATGGTATGATGCCGAATGATATGATAGGGCATGTCATATCGTGTCATTTCACTATCATATCAGATTTTCTGATATCAGAAAATCTCTGCTGCACACCTTATTTTTTTCTAAATTCATTTACAAGTTTGGTGTAAAAATGATCCTAACACTTGGCTATTCAACAATGTCATCAGCGCAGGCTTTCACACCTAATAGAGTTTGTATCCAGGCTAAAATAGGCTAAATTTCCGAAAATCGATCGTTTTGGGGGTTTTTCTTTAACTGGTTTCATTGAAATTTTCTGACTTTTTTCTACAAATCACACGTTTTATATACTAAAATATATAGTCAAGATTTTCGGCTTTCATTCGAGCTATCATACAGAGAAAAAGGTAATATTTAGTTAGAGCTAAAGTTAGAAAAATATCCAACGATGTCCAATTCCATGGCATCGTACCCAGGAACTTTTCAATACGTTTTTTGCAATTTTAATTTGCATAATTACAACCTTATAATCACAATGTAACTCTTCTTCCTGGCGTCATTTTCGGTTGTAAATAAAATATGCAAAATAGTCTCAGTTCTAAAATAATACCGAAAACCTACCCCTCAATAGTACTCTTTTCTTCCTTGGTCAAACCTTTGCTAGCTGCTACTTTTCTGAGGAAAGTTCGGTGTGGAATTTTTTAAATCTGATTCCTCATGAAATTAAGACTCTAAAAAGTTACTAAACGCGTTGATAAATAAGAAACTGTGTAAAGGTTTAGGCGATATAAAACTAATTACGCATCATTTTGGCTGATTTCCTTTCATTTTTTTCATTTCATTCACTCCCAAAATTAGGGCATTTGCTGACAGTAAAGCAGTGCTAGAAATAGTTGCAATAGATTGCTCGAGAGTTTTTGGACCTAGAAGTCAGTGAAGTTGCTAAAAAATAGAGTTAAAAAATAAGGTGTGCACCAAGTGAAATTTGAACGTGTGGCTTACAGGCTATGCGTATATGAAAGTACCCCCCTCCCACCCCTTTAAAATTTTGAGTTCGCAGAAGGTGGGTTAACCGCATAACTGCACCATATTGGCAAAAAACCACAACAACATGTTTATTAATAAAAAAACAGCAACTAAGTTTCTGCAAAATAACCACAGCCGAAAAATGCGCTTTACGGCTAACCCAGGGCCGCGTTTAGCTTTACGCTCATCTCTCTGACAGGAATGACAATAATTGTAGAAAAACTAAAATTGGCTCTAACCAATGAGGGCAAACGGGACAAAACTTGCTTATGTTTAGGGTTGTTGAGCGAAAAGCCGAAATGTCAAAAAAATTTCGTTTAAAATTGCGTTTTTATCTATGTTGACATCGATTTTTTTTATAAAATCTTACAATAAAAAATATCTTAGAATATAAGCTTTCCAGTGACACCAAAATTGCGTAAGGGTCATATAAAAGTCACAGATATTTATCTAAAAAAAATTTCGGCCTGAAAAGCCGAAAATAAAAATTCTTCGGCTTTACAGGCCGAAAATGTTTTTATATAAATATCTGTGATTTCTATATGACCCTTACGCAATTTTGGTGTCATTAGAAAGCTTATATTCTAGGCTATCTTTTACTGTAATGGCTTGTTCACGTACTTCGAGTTCGTGTTCGAGTTCGGATATTTTTGGCTACGTGAACACCTTTGGTCCGAACTCGAACTTGAAGTCGAACTCGAACTCGAACTCGAACTTGAAGTCGAACTCGAACTCCAACTCGAAGGTGTTCACGTACTTCGAGTTCGACTTCGAGTTTGGGTCATGGAGAAGCGGAAGAACAAGACAGTCAAAGTGCAAAAAATATCAGAATAAAGCTTGTTGAATTTTTTAATGGTATTGGAAATGTTGACTTCCAAGAGCAAATGATTTAATTGATCTTCATGCAGTAATTTTTCAAAGTAGTTCATAGTGATTGGACTTATTTTTATCGTCCTTACAACAAAATCATGAATTAATATACATAACTAGTAACATTGACTAAATGAATACTTTCAAGTTTGACTCGAACTTGAAGTCGTACTCGAAGTACGTGAACAAGCCATAAGACTTTACAAAAAAAATTTATGTCAACATGGATAAAAACAAATTTTAGGGGACTTTTTTGACATTTCGGCTTTTCGCTTAACAACCCTACAAATATGCTTGTTTCTCTACCAAATTTGATTTGTACCAAATTTACTTCCTTTTGTAATAATTAGTCAAAACTACAGGGGTGTCCAATAACATACAATTTTTTTTTTTCCGAAAATGGTCTCATATTTTTTCTAAAAGAGTAGAAAAAAGTTCTGTAATTGCTAGGTCCCCCTGTGGTTTTGACCAATTGGTACAAAAAGAAGTAAACTTTAATACAAAAAATTTATTTGGTACAGGAAAAAGTATTGCTTTTAAATAATAGACGAAATATTATAGATTATTGGGCGGAGTATATAAATTATGTAATGTTTTTTTTAGCAAAAGACTTTATCTCACACCTGATGTGCTGTGATCCAGAAATGCGCTATTCTTGTGAAGAAGCTTTGGCCCATCCTTGGTGAGTAAATACTTCTCTACAATTATTTACTCTACAATTACCGAACAATTCTTTTGGTAGAATTTCACTGACCTCACTCAAGTTTACAATGGTTTCTTACAACGAGTTTCGAGTTTTTTTTCGAGTTCGACTCGACAACCCTACTCAGGATGCTTGTAAGAAACCATTGTAAACTTGAGTGAGGTCAGTGAAACTCTACCAAAATAATTGTTCGGTAATTGTAGAATTACGTAGAATTGTAGAAGGACAGATTACGGATAAGCTACATTGATTTTTAATAACTTTTAGCTAAAAATAAAATTTCGGATCCTGGATGTGGATATTCGTTTAGGGGAGGTATCAGGTAGTTTCCATACCCACTCTGAGGCTTAATGGTTCCACAGAACAGTATTGGTTCTATAAAAACTCGTTTTTGGATGCCATACAAGATAAAAAAAGTTTGCTACCACCAGCTAAACGAACAGCTAAATAATAAATTAAATTCCTTTGGTGGAAATACATATATGGCCGGCAATCGGGAGCCGGGAATTGAGATAGCCGACAAGTGGGGGCCGGCAATCAGTTTAGCCGGCAACTGGGTGTCGTTCGAAAAATGATCAAATCGTACTTTATTTCCAAAATTTGGATGTCGCTGCCCTGCTTATAGCGGAGTGAATAACTGCACAGCACTGATCCTAGCCCAAGAAAAGCGACCCTAATTGAAACAGTTTCGGTTGCAGTTTTGAATCCGTCCCACGCGCAGAGTGCTCAGATGGAGGAAATAACCTCATATTCGTATTTCTCGACCCAGATTCCATGAGAAAACCGGCTGTTTTTTTAATTCTGAGCAAAAAAAATTTCGAACTACAAGGGCACACATATCATGAGTTTTTAGTCAAAATTTCATAATTTAAATTATCGCCTTTCAAATTTTTAAAAGGAATAAGGGCTGCATTGGGAGGAGAAGGGAAAAAGGGCCACTTTTATGACAAAATGATAAAAAAACATAGATGATTGTATTTTGTCACGGCCCATGTTTTTCGACATTGGCCGTGACAAAAAGAGCCTCCATATGCATTTTTGAACAAGAGTCTTGCTGAGAATCTTGTCTAAGGTAAGTGAGTGCGCGCATCCCAAACTCTCAAGCCCCTTGCGCACCCGAAGGGGCGAAAAAACATGCATACCAGAGTTTCTACATGCGGTACATCTTCTTGTTAGTGCGCCATTATCTTGTGCCCTGTGTGATTAGTAGCTCCCTATTATTCCCTCCTTTTTAAAAATTCAAAGGCGCCAATGTAAATTAATGAAATTTTGGCTAAAAAAACCATGATACCCCTTCCCTGTGGTTCGAAAAACTCAAAAAACACGCGGCTTTCTCATGAAATCAGGTGTCGAGAAATACGAATGTGAGGTTATCTCCGGCTCTACTGCAGAATCGGTTGCAAAAAAGTGCTTGGTCCCCCCTGTTGTTTTTTTTGTGAAAAACAGCTGTTGTCTTCAAAAAAACAGGGGGACCAAGCTGTTTTTCACAAAAAAACAACAGGGGGACCAAGCTGTTTTCACAAAAAAACAACAGGGGGACCAAGCTGTTTTTCACAAAAAAAACAGGGGGACCAAGCTGTTTTTCACAAAAAACAACAGGGGGACCAAGCTGTTTTTCACAAAAAACAACAGGGGGACCAAGCTGTTTTTCACAAAAAAAACAACAGGGGGACCAAGCTGTTTTTCACAAAAAACAACAGGGGGACCAAGCTGTTTTTCACAAAAAAACAACAGGGACCAAGCTGTTTTTCACAAAAACAACAGGGGGACCAAGCTGTTTTTCAAAAAAACAACAGGGGGACCAAGCTGTTTTTCACAAAACAACAGGGGGACCAAGCTGTTTTTCACAAAAACAACAGGGGGACCAAGCTGTTTTTCACAAAAAACAGCAGGGACCAAGCTGTTTTTCACAAAAACAACAGGGGGACCAAGCTGTTTTTCACAAAAACAACAGGGGGACCAAGCTGTTTTCACAAAAAAACAGCAGGGGGACCAAGCTGTTTTTCACAAAAACAACAGGGGGACCAAGCTGTTTTCACAAAAAAACAACAGGGGACCAAGCTGTTTTTCACAAAAACAACAGGGGACCAAGCTGTTTTCACAAAAACAACAGGGGGACCAAGCTGTTTTTCAAAAAAAACAACAGGGGACCAAGCTGTTTTCACAAAAACAACAGGGGGACCAAGCTGTTTTTCACAAAAAAAACAGGGGGACCAAGCTGTTTTTCACAAAAACAACAGGGGGACCAAGCTGTTTTTCACAAAAACAACAGGGGGACCAAGCTGTTTTTCACAAAAAAACAACAGGGGGACCAAGCTGTTTTCACAAAACAACAGGGGGACCAAGCTGTTTTTCACAAAAAACAACAGGGGGACCAAGCTGTTTTTCACAAAAACAACAGGGGGACCAAGCTGTTTTCACAAAAAAAACAACAGGGGACCAAGCTGTTTTTCAAAAAAACAACAGGGGGACCAAGCTGTTTTTCACAAAAACAACAGGGGGACCAAGCTGTTTTTCACAAAAACAACAACAGGGGGGACCAAGCTGTTTTTCACAAAAAAAACAACAGGGGGGACCAAGAACTTTTTTGCAACCGATTCTGCAGTAGCGCCATATCTCCTCTATGTGAGCACTCTGCGTGGGGGAGAAATTCTGAACTCAAGCCACGCTTTCAATAGTTAATTTTCTAAGCTTATGTTCAAAAAATTTATTTTCCAATCTAAACTGGTTCACAAATAACGTTTGTCTGAAAATAACTAAATATAAATTTTGCAGGATTTCCGGCAACACTGCCCGCACCAAAGATATCCATGGTTCGGTTGCCATCCATCTCAAAAAAAGTTTGGCCAAGCGAAAGTGGCGCAAGGCCTACAATGCCACTGCAGCCATCCGAAGAATGTGTTTGATGAGAATAAGTCCGTCCCTCTAGACTCAATTCTTTGCTCTCCACCACCACCTATGCACCACAGCCCCACAACATAGTACCCAACTTTGAAGCTGCATCAATCATTATGACAATTTTCATGTATAACTATGTTGATATTCATCGTTTCCTATAAATATTCAATGAAAGCACTACAGAGACCCTTATCGCAGATTTCCAATTAATAATAGGTAGCAAAATAACCAACTACAAACAAACAGTCTCCTAAGCCTAAGCCTTTCGACATATTTTTCCATAAAAATTCTTCAGTGAAAATAAAATTATGGATCTATAGCCCACTTTCGGTAAACCTGCACTCTAAAAAAGCCTGATTTAGCTGGCCGATAAAAAAAAGTCGACAAAGCTTACCCCCAATAAATCGACAGCCTCGATAAACCGGAACTGCAGGCTGGTCCTAGGGGTGTCGGTTATCGAAAGTAGACGATAAACCGGAACTGCAGGCTGGTCCTAGGGTGTTGGTTATCGAAAGTAGACGATAAACCGGAACTGCAGGCTGGTCCTAGGGTGTTGGTTATCGAAAGTAGACGATAAACCGGAACTGCAGGCTGGTCCTAGGGTGTTGGTTATCGAAAGTAGACGATAAACCGGAACTGCAGGCTGGTCCTAGGGTGTTGGTTATCGAAAGTAGACGATAAACCGGAACTGCAGGCTGGTCCTAGGGGTGTTGGTTATCGAAAGTAGACGATAAACCGGAACTGCAGGCTGGTCCTAGGGTGTTGGTTATCGAAAGTAGACGATAAACCGGAACTGCAGGCTGGTCTAGGGGTGTTGGTTATCGAAAGTAGACGATAAACCGGAACTGCAGGCTGGTCCTAGGGTGTTGGTTATCGAAAGTAGACGATAAACCGGAACTGCAGGCTGGTCCTAGGGTGTTGGTTATCGAAAGTAGACGATAAACCGGAACTGCAGGCTGGTCCTAGGGGTGTTGGTTATCGAAAGTAGACGATAAACCGGAACTGCAGGCTGGTCCTAAGGGTGTTGGTTATCGAAAGTAGACGATAAACCGGAACTGCAGGCTGGTCCTAGGGTGTTGGTTATCGAAAGTAGACGATAAACCGGAACTGCAGGCTGGTCCTAGGGTGTTGGTTATCGAAAGTAGACGATAAACCGGAACTGCAGGCTGGTCCTAGGGTGCCGGTTATCGAAAGTAGACGATAAACCGGAACTGCAGGCTGGTCCTAGGGGTGTTGGTTATCGAAAGTAGACGATAAACCGGAACTGCAGGCTGGTCCTAGGGGTGTTGGTTATCGAAAGTAGACGATAAACCGGAACTGCAGGCTGGTCCTAGGGGTGTTGGTTATCGAAAGTAGACGATAAACCGGAACTGCAGGCTGGTCCTAGGGTGTTGGTTATCGAAAGTAGACGATAAACCGGAACTGCAGGCTGGTTCTAGGGGTGCCGGTTATCGAAAGTAGACGATAAACCGGAACTGCAGGCTGGTCCTAGGGTGTTGGTTATCGAAAGTAGACGATAAACCGGAACTGCAGGCTGGTCCTAGGGGTGTTGGTTATCGAAAGTAGACGATAAACCGGAACTGCAGGCTGGTCCTAGGGGTGTTGGTTATCGAAAGTAGACTGTATATGTTTTTGATTCGTTGTTGACTCAAATTTTGAGTGTGAATTAGTGGTTTTAAATACTTCAATTTAGTGCAAGAACATTAAAAATCGTCAAAATATCAGCGAGCTTTCCATATGAAATTTTTAAAATCCATATGAATTAATTTTTTTACACCAAAATTTGGCTATGGATTTCCTGTCGGGGATAATTTGAAAGTGACGTAAAAGAAAAAAGTTATGCTCTTTGACAAATAAATTCATATTTAAAACCCCAAAAACCGGCAAAAACCCCAACAGAACAATTTTGACTGTCTTGAAAGCCCGTGCCTATTAAAAGGGCATGCCCGTCTATTTTTCGACCGCTAAAAATCGGGGAATTGTCAATTAAAAACTCATCAAGAGATCATCGAGATAAAATAAGTGATTGCCCGTCTATTAGAAGGTGACCTTCCTTTCGATCCCCAAAAAACCGAAGATTTTTGTTTTATTATGTAAAATTTTCGCACACAAACAAAAGTCTGGAATATTTGCCGTAGTTTGCCTCAAAAATTTTAGGTTGAAATACTTTTCGACCCTGAAATGGCGCTTTTCCTGCCGGAAATTTGAAAAAGCTTTTGTTTTCGGGGTTCTCTTATTGCCATTTTTTGACCAGCTTGCAGCCAGGATCTCAGCTCTTTTACAAGCTATCAACTGACTGAAAGAAATTTTTGGAAAAATTTGTTCTGTTCAAAGACCTTTTCCTCCAACTTTTTGAACATCTCATTCAGTCAGTTGATAGGTTGTAAACTGAATCCTGGGCCCACGCTGGTCAAAACAAATTGAGTAATAAGAAACCCCGAACAGCTTTCAATTTCCAACTTATTTCAGGGTCGAAAAGTATTTCAACCAAAATTTTAATCTAGCTATTTTTTCCTATAATTTATTCTGGTTGTGTATTGTTTGAATAGGGGTGGATTTCAAAATCAACATTTTCAAATAAAAACTTCTCATATTTATTTGTTTTCTGTTCTTTTATTACCACTACTACTATATCCACACGACCAAAAAAAAAAGAAATAAAGAAGATTTCTATGAAAGTTGTTTTGTGTTTCGACCACATGGCTTTTCATACACTTCCATTCATTCAGCTTGGCTCCCACTCAACAACAACAACAATAATTCAAAATTCATTCGAAAATGCATGGCAAAAGCCTTTTTTTATTCACAGCAATGATGAGCAACTACTCTAACCAATTGCTAATACAGTCAAACCTCGTCTATACGGCACCCCCAAAAGTTCGTCCCCGACTTGGGTCCGAAACTTTCTTTAGCTCAATTTTCGAGGTCTTTTGCTAAATGTGATTCGCCAGTCTAGTCCGAAATATCGCGAGGATTCTGTTTTTGCCGGTTGTTTTTTTCAAAATCTTTAATTTTCGCCATAAAGACCCACGGACCTCGGTTATCCGGTACCTGATTTTCAAAAGGGGTGCCGGATAACCGACGTCCGGGTCTTTATGGCGAAATTTAAAGATTTCGGAAAAACGACCGGCAAAAACAGAATCCTTGCGATATTTCGGACTAGACTGGCACTTTAAAAGACTGAAAATTGAGCTGAAAAAGTCGGACCCAAGGCGGGAATGAACTTTTGGGGGTGCCGGATAAACGAGGTTTGACTGTATCCCCATATAATTTTAATTCTTAAAAAAAATTACTATTTTAACTGTTACAGATGGTTAGCCATGTAGATGGGGTGCTTCACAGGTTTTGTGAAGCGATTTGAAAAGGGCAAAGCTTGTTTACAGTCTTTGCTACTTCTACTACTGGCAGCAAATTAGAGACTGTAAAGATTTCAAATGCCAAAAATGATAATCCGATTGTTGTTTCACATTATTTCATTGTTTTTATATATTCCACATAAAAAAAAGTAGCCCAGACTAGAGGGGCCAGCTCAACAAGTACCTTTCTAAATGTTGTATAAAAAAATCACACATTTTTTTTTACAAACTTGTTAAAATTTGAAGACAGCAAGCAACGGATGTCCACCGGCAGTCGAAATTTTCCGGAAAAGACGTGGCAGCGGACGGCCGGCTAAAATTTGTCAAGCACGGCGAAAAAGTGGATGGTCGGCGCGCTGCTGCAACAAAAAAAAAACGCTAGTATGCGGCACCAGGACGGTGGTCGTCCAAATTCCTGCGTATAGCGATCACTATGCTCACGCCATATGTTTTTAGTCTCATGGCTATGTGTCATGGCTCAACCATGGGACATCACATGGCTCATATACCGTAGATGCTCTGGTTATCCACCACCCTAATTTCAAGTGGTCTGAAATTTCTGTTTTCAATCACTGTTTGAGCTATGTAAAAAGTGCCTGTGAGGGATTTTAAAAATCTAACAGGCACTTTTTACACACCGTATTTCCTCTAATAGAGCCACCGGGGGCTTTATTTTTTGGATGCCCGAAAATCGGAAAATTTGGAATTCGATCTCAAGATTTTTGGGTTCTCAACTAAAATCTGAAAAGTGCAATCGGTAGAGCTCGTGGGAGTTAAGAAAACGCGTAAAACAGCGTTGCAAAAAATTGACTCTGAGCTGAGATATAGGTCCTCAAAGTTAGGCGGGGGGTGGGCTCTATTATAGGGGGGGGGCTCTATTAGAGGAAATACGGTAGCTCAAACACTAAATGAAAACATAAATTTCAGACCACTTGAAGTTTGAGAAAATTGCAGGGTTCTAATTATCCGCCATGGCGTATAATTAGAGCATTTACACTAGCATGTCTCATGGTTCAGACACTTTTATAAATCTCTCACCAGACACAGAACGAACGGATATGTGAGTAATCCAAGTAGTTGGCTTAGGCTTCAGATCGATGATTAAATGGTTTAAATTTTGGGTTTGTTGATTTTGTAAGCATGTAAAAAATTAATTAAAGAAAAATAATTCAGAAAATACCATTAGCAGAAAAGAAAAGCAAACGCTAGTGGCACTTGAATTAAGCCAAAAAATTCAAGTAATAACTGGTGTAAAAAAAAATCCCGGTGGGTTTTTAGGCTAATGTTTAATAACAAATTTTATTTCAAAAAAATATTCCAAACATATGGTTTTGTAGCTCTTTCCTTGCTCTACCGAGGAATATATAAAGTTTTTTTTGTGATGGAAGTTTGGTGGAAAAATTGGACAAAGAAAGAAATGGAAGAAAAATAATTTATGCAGTGATTATAGGGTAACATTGGCTCTATTGACCTTTAGGTCCCCCCAAATTTGCCTTGGTCCCCCCTTTGGATTTTTTTCAAATTTTTTGTCCCATGGTTCCCCTGTGTTTATTGTGTTTCCAAATAGCCTACGATTCATTTAAACGCGTTTATACTCAAATATACAGCTACACAGACACAGAATTAAGTATTATAGATCAAAGATATTTTTAGAAAGAATTTAGAGAAGATGTCCCATCCTTTAGCTCGGCAGTTCTGGCGAAACACGGCTTCTTCTACGTAGCCGGCCATATTAGCGTCGCTTGTACCGTAGAGCCTCTTGACCTTGTGTTTCATATGAGCCCATTGACCTTCGCACTTGTTCGCGTGGATCCGGAAACTCTCTCCTTCTTCGACGACAGTTCTCGCAAATTGCCGCTTGTGGCAGATGAAATTTGGAAAAAATCCAAAGGGGCACCAAGGCAAATTTGGGGGACCTAAAGGTCAATAGAGCCATCACTCAGCTTAAACTTTATTTTCCCAATTCTCCCGACCTCAATGTCATGGACTACTTTGCCTGGCCTTACCTCCAGTCAAAGCTCTAGGCCCCATAAATCCATCGCGGCACTGAAGGCATCATTGGTCAGAGAGTGGGACGCGGTTTCCCAAGAAATGATCCAAAATGCCATTGACGCTTTCCCGAAAAGACTCCGGAAATGCATTGAGGCGCAGGGAGGCCATTTTATTGAGTAAAATAAAAACTTTATATAGTTTTAATTGGTTTTTTACCAGTTTTAATTGGGCAAAAACTGGTCCGGTTGGGTTAATTGGGCAAAAACTGGTCCGGTTCGGTTAACCGACCGTGCACCACCCTAGTTTTAACCACTAAAAACTTTTAGAAATAGCCTAAAATTATGCTAGTTAGTGCAAAGTTAGACACTTTTCTTTGTTCAACAGACACAGTGGTGGCGGCCATTATTGTTGTTTGGGTGTCTATCTTCAGCCGGCTGGTAACTATGCTCCACTAGTAACTCTGGATACTCCTCTTTAGTAGTTTCTCTTCTCCAAATAGCTCTGTCTGGTGGGATGGCAGCGGAATATTAGTGAAAGAGTAACAGACTGCTGCATTACTGCTTGTTGAGTGTTTCTTTTATTTTGTGATACTAGTAGTTTAAACCCCTCCCCTTGAGTTGGGTGGAGAGAAGTAGAGATTGACAGCAGACACACATGGGACACCAAACACAACTAAATAATTTTGATTACCTTTCGAAGGATTGACTCTTGCCTTGTGCAAGGGCAATGTGTATTTATGTTTGGAGGGTGTTTATTTAGCTCACTTTATTTTTTCTTCCCTTTTTTACGTGTGTCTGCCTTACTTTGACGGTGACAACACTTTTGAGTGTTTGCTTTTTAAAAAAGTTTGGGTTATCAGCATTTCAAAGTTGGTATTTCGATAACTTAGGTAAATATTTGTTTTGCAAATGTGTGTCCTTTTAAAACAACGGGGAAGTGGTTGCCTTGGCTGTCCACTGGAAATTAGCTAAAGCATTAGAAAAAGATTAGCCGTGTGCCAATTATCTCTGAGCGAGTCCCGCATAAATATTTGAATTGTTTGAAGAGATAAAAAAATTAAAAAATAGACCCCCTGCGGCCAATTTCTGGAACACACATCCTAATAATTTGCTTCAGTCTCCCAATCTATTTTTTAATTTTATGCTATGTTTTTTTTGGTACTCCTTCGGCTGGGCCCCCCCTCTTTTTTAAAATTTTTAAAATTTTTTAAATTTAAACAAACAAAAATCAAAATTAATTAAGATAACTTTAAGCCATTTTATTCACATTAAACAAATTAAACATTACATTATATCACAAACAAATACAATATATTTGAAAAAAAGGGGGGACCAGCCGAAGGAGTACCATTTTTTTAATAATTAAAACTAAAAAAAATTTAAAAAATCAGCTCAGGGAGCCCAGGCAAAATGTTAGACTGGGTTTTCTCGAGAATCAACTGGGGTGGGTGTTTCAAAATTTCTCTCCACTGTTTTTTTCACTTGTGATGGGCAGGGCCCAAACATTTTTTTACTTTTTTTGTAGTTCGGGAAATATGTTTGGGTTTGTCCTAACATTTGTTTGAGTTGTCCTTATTACACTACCCTGCATTAAACCACAAAAACATGAGAGAGGAAACCAAGGCAAAACTACCTACCCCCTCTCATTGTTTAATGGGCCGATATACGTGCACTATCCTTTTTTTAAGTTGTGTATGTATGATTAATGGACTGTGTTTTGCAGCGGTGATCAATCACACTGCATTAGCAACCATTGATTAGACCACTACTGCTCTAATTGGAGGTGCTTTACCAAATTTGTCATTATTGTTTTGCTAGTAGATGGTGTGTGTCTGATTCGAACGTGCAAAACTTGTGCAAGACCTTTTTCGACTTGATTATAAAAAAAATTGTCGGAAGTTTGTTCTCGCAAACAGACACTTTTTTCCTCCAATTTTGGGTAAAATATCAACTTGCGACTTTTTCCGACCAAAGTTACCCCTGATGCCAAATCTGTTCCTGAACCGGAATCCGTTGAGATCAGGTCCGAAAATTTTCAAGGAGCTGAGATATTGGTGTTATGCGTAGACCACTGTTTAAAAAGGGGGAAGCCAACCCACTAGGCTACACGTGTAGAACTTGTAGAAAAAGTCGTAACCTATATGTAACATCTCCCCTTTTAAGTATGAATGTAGATTTCGGTTGACTTATAGTTAACCGTTCGCAGGGCTATTAGGAGCCAGAGTGAACACCTCGACATGGGTGAGTCTCCCATGTCAAAACCTCTTATAGGTGTATGCAATAACTGACATGGCCATGAAATTATGAAAAATCGGATCGAATTTTTGTCAGTGCGGTTGCCACCTACTTACTCCGTTGTATTGTAATACAACCACTTATTAGAGGGTCCGAATGTAATGGGAGGAATTCGAAATATTAAATGTCCGGGGACCATAGTTGGATCGCCGCCGCCGCCGGCGCTTCGCCAGGCGGCGGCGGTGGCGCCCGTGGCGGCGCCCGTTGCAGCGGCAGCGGCGGCTTTTAATAGCGCCGCAATTGAACTTATTTTAATAAAACTTGTTTTGCAAATGTGTGACAAGCGTGGCTGCTCGAAAAAATTTTTATATCAACGCGAAAGCCGGCGGCACCACCGGCGGCGGCGACAAAATATGAGGTGCCACCGGCGGCGGCGGTGGCGGCGGAGTAGCGGCCGCGGCGGCGGTGGCGGCAAAATTTAGCAAAATTTTTTCACCGGCGGCGGTGGTGGTTTTTCGGAGATGCACAACTATGCCGGGGACCCTTGCGGAATCGAACTTGCTGCTGCGCCATTTTGTTGAATTTGTAAAAAGTTGGAAACCAACCCACTAGGCTACACGTGCAGAACTTGTAGAAACAGACGTAACTTAACCTATATATAACAACGACACAAAAAATTCGGATCACTTTCTTACTTTAAAGGATATCTCAGATTTCAAAAAAAATTTTGACCTGATCTCGACGGATTCAGGAACAAATTTTGGTCTTAGGGATAACTTTCCGAAAACTTTTACCGTCAAAATGATCGATTTTTAATTAAAAGTTTCAAAACTTCGATCAGAAAGTGTCGCGAGTTGATAGCCGTCCAATTTTGTCGTATTTTGCCAGTTGCCTTGGGTTGGTCTAGTTGGAAAAATCACAAGGTTTCCGATTTTACCGACCTATTATTTTGTAAACATTTTGTCAAAATGGTCTCGGACTGCCGAAAAAACGCACGAGGGACATGGGGACGGCGGTTTGCCTCCGGGGACTGCGAAACTTTTTTGCAAATCATTAGCAAGTCATTAAAAAAAGTAAAGTTAGTGTTCATCGCTGAGCATGAATATTTTTTATGTCATTCAAAAAGATAAAAAATATTCTGTAGTCTTCTCCACACCTAAGTAAGAGCGAAATTTTATAGCAAAAACATTATCTCTGGTGCTTCAGCAAACACATTTTATGCAGGCTGCGCCAACAGTTTTTTTTATTATCCTGCAATTTTATTTCTCCGTCAACATTTTCACACCACAAAAATCAAATATAGGCAAGTCTTTAAAAAGGTCTTTACTTTTATATGGCATCTATCTTTTTCGGTGCAAACAAACAAAAAAATAATTATTTGCAACTCCAAAGTGGAGAGGGTGAGAGATTTTCATAGGGAACTCAAAAAAGACTTGCAAGTGGTTGGAAATTAACTCCATTGCTCGGCGCAATACAATTATAACTGGGGTGGGGCAGTTGTTTCTGCTGCTACTGGTCTAATTAGCCTAATCCTTGTGCCCTCCTCCCCCTTGCACTACATATTACATGCACACACACCCTGCTACTGGACAAAAGCTATTTTAACTGCTGCCCATTTATTTAGTCACCATCTTCTTTTGTTCTGCTTTTAAACCGCACTAGCTGGTAGGTAAGGGTTACTGATTTTAAATTCTGTTTTTTTGCTTTTTATTAGATAAAGACGGCGGCACTTATTTAAAACGTTGTCGCATTTATAATTTTATTGCTAATCATGTTTAAAGATCCTATAAGTAATTCTTATACCCTAAAACAAAAAAAAATTATTTCCTGACACTTTATGATCGGAAAAGCTGCTTTTAGAAAAAAAATGAACAAATTTTTTGTCTTCGGGGATCGAGGTCAACCACCTAAAAAGTCCGTTTTTTTGTGAAAAAAAAATTTTTTTGAAATTTCTATAAATTTTGAAAAAGACAAAGCACTAAAGTGCATGTGTAATTTTTGATTACACCGGTAACACCCCCCTCAGAGGCCCAATGCTTCGTTGGTCACTTATCCATTTTGGTCTGCCACGAGTTGCTGGGTTTGTGGGTCCTTTAAAAGCTTTTAAATAAGTGATGGACCACAAGATGCTGGGTTTAAGGGTGCCTTGAACGCTTCTTAATAAGTGGCCCCTGTTTTGTCCCTTCCGCTCCCAATACAGCCCTTCATCCCTTTAAAAATTGCTTTTCTGGTCCTTTCATGGCAAAATTATTGCATAAAAATGGGTTTTAGACCCTTCCAAAAAAACCGAGTTTTTTTGGGGGTTTATTCCCGAGTAGCGCCTATTTTTTTTATAATTCTTAAAAATGTACGAAAAATAAAACAAAAAGGACCTTTAGCATAAAAAAATGCAAGTGACACAAAAAAGTTTATTTGCTTGTAAAAAAAGTATTCCTTCAATAGTAATTGTATAATTGAATTATCTAATTTACTGGCCATGCATTCCCATGAAATTTGAAAGTTTAATACGGAAATTTCAGGTGGTAAACTTGAACAGGTGGTGAATTTGACCATTTTTTAGTGCCAATATAGTTTTCAAGTTCATGCCCACACATGAATTATATATATTATTCCAACTGCTATTTCCTAATTTACTTAGGATCAATTCGAAATGTAGCGACTAATGACTGAAAAATAGCGACAAATTACTTAATTCTGGCGACTAATTTTCACAAAACTGATTTTTTCAGTCATTTTTTTAATTTTTAGTGTTTTCTATAGGCGAATGGGGGTCGTAGAGCACAAAAAACCTTAAAAAAAGAGACGTCTCACTTGCTCATTGACCTATTCCTTGCTCAACCACTTTTTCGCAACTGTTCACTCGCTCGATGTCTAGGTTGCATCTGTAATTGTTGTTTTTTGTGCTTTACGACCCCAGTCGCCTTTGGGAAACACTAAAAATTAAAAAAATGACTGAAAAAATCAGTTTTGTGGAAATTAGTCGCCAGAATTAAGTAATTTGTCGCTATTTTTCAGTTAGGAACGTCCATAAATTATGTCAGACTGACAGCCCGGTTTTGGGGACCCCCACCCCCTGTCAGAAGATGTCAGAATGGGCCGGAACCCTTATTAAAATCTGACAGTTTTCTGACACAACTTTAGACTTCAAATTTCACATTGTATATAATGTTTCATAATCTAAGAACTCAACAATCATTCAGAAAATTTGCAAAATTGTTTTCAAAAGGTATTTTTATATTATAGTTGCATACTGAAATTTCAATAGCATACAAAATAGTTTTTTCGTAAATATGTGTTAGCTTGGTCTTGACTCACTCATTCGCCTCTTCTTTTTCTAAGGCCTTGTTTTTATGCTTGAGACCATTTCATTGGCCGAAAGGATATCCAACTTTCGGAGCTTCAGGTATTGGTTCATAAAGTAGACTGCAGATATTAGCACTATCACAGTAAGCCCATAAAAAATGCATCTACGATGGTGATGTTGTCGTCAATCAAAGAGTTGCTGGCAGGAGTAGGAGGAAGTGTGGCTGCAGGAACGGGGTGGCGGAGGAGGAGGAGTTAACTGCTGGATAATTTCAATCAATGCTTTTGATAAGGCATTAAAATCCATAGGAGGAGGGCTCGCTGGACCAAAAAAAGCGGTCAAGTATTGGGTCCCCAATCTGATATATTCCAAATGCAATCAAAGCTTTCTTTATAAAAGTGGAAACCACTGGCAGGGCAGTTGTAGCTACAGAACAAAGGCTGCGGCGGGTTCGACTTTGTTGGATGTAGCAGTAGGTCTGATTTTTAATAGCACCTGTGATTTTTTAAAAATATATAGACTAGCAGCTTTAAGCATATTTTACCCAGCTTTATTTTGAATTCTTTAACAGCTCTTTGTTCAGCATCCAGCTTTTTCTTGACAAGATCTGTAAAAGTTACGTCTAGTCTATGTATCAACTATTACCATATTTAGATAGAGATCCGAAAATGCGGAAAAGACTGGTGCTGTGGAGGTTACCGATGTGCAAAACTTCCAAATTTCCTACCATCATTTCTCTCTGCGCCTATCCCATGTGTTTTTGACGCAAGAGGACCAAGAGTAGCTGAAGAGGGTGATGAAAAACCTGAATTTGGAGATTTGGCAGACAGACTCGCACTCAGCAGCTGCTTTTCTGAACCCATTTGCTTTGATCAGTACTGCCCAACTATGAAAGACAAGTACGAGAAAATGATGTGTAAGCATTGTCGGCTTTATATGTCTAGCGTCAAACGGAAAAATGCACATGAAAAGGCTTGCCAAGAATTTGAAATGGATTTCATGGATTTCCAGGATCCTGAAGAAACCGTGATTGAAGACGAAGTAGATTTGGCTGAGGAAATGAGGCAAGTGCGAGCCCTTCAAGAAAACTATCAAGAATTAGAAATGGAAAACTTAAAATATGAGCCATAATAAAATATGGACTATATGTTTTAATCTTATTTTGCTATAAATACATTTATTTTTTATATAACGTGCAAAACAGATAAACAAATACACAAAAAATTAGGTCAAAATTTTCAAAACTGATTTAAACTATTCAAGAAAATTTTCTGTGAAATCTGACATTCCTGTCAGAAAAAGACCATTACCCCCACCCCCTCTGTCAGATTTTGTCAGATTGGGCTGGGACCCCACCCCTGTCAGCGTGACATAATTTATGGACGTTCCCTTACAGCCATTTATTTTTGGTTGTTACACTTTTCGACCCTGAAATGGCGCTTCTTCTGCCGGAAATGCCACTTTTCCTGCCGGAAATTTGAAAAAGCTTTTGTTTTCGGGGGTTCTCTTATTACTTTTCAATTTGTTTTGACCAGCTTGTAGCCCAGGATCTCAGCTTTCTTACAAGCTATCAACTGACTGAATGAAATTTTTGGAAAAATTTGTTCGGTTCAAAGACTTTTCCTCCAACTTTTGAACATCTCATTCAGTCAGTTGATAGCTTGTAAGAAAGCTGAGATCCTGGGCTACAAGCTGGTCAAAAAAAATTGAAAAGTAATAAGAGAACCCCCGAAAACAAAAGCTTTTTCAAATTTCCAGTGGCATTTCCGGCAAAAGAAGCGCCATTTCAGGGTCGAAAAGTATTTCAACCTTTATTTATATGTATTTGCGCTTTTCTGACTCGTTTTAAAATGAAGCTTTTCAGCAAATGGCTGCTTGGAATATTCCTACCACATCTAACTACACCCACTACCCCAATAATAATATTGAGGACACTAGGAGATTTGCTGTCAAAGTAGGCTGGTTGTGGTTGTACAAAAAGGTTTTTCAATAATCTAATTAGGGTGGTGCGGTTACGGTTAATTTATCACTACCCGATTTTTGGTTAACCGCATTTTGGCGTACCCGGTTTTCGGTTTCGGTTAATTGGGCAAAAACTGGTCCGGGTCGGTTAACCGACCGTGCACCACCCTAAATTTAATTTCACTGTTTCTGCTTTGCCGGCGTAAGAGGTGCCCTTCGAAATGAAGACAATTTATTTGTTTCTTTTTATTGATTAAATTGGCTTGATTGCATCAAGCCGGAGTAGCGAAGCTAGCCACGCCAAAGTCACAATATCCGCACCAACATTTTTTTTAATATCCGCGACCTGAAATTTGTCATTAGCCGTATGTTAGAGGCGGCCATACTCACCATTATTTTAGCGCCGAAGACTATTTTCGTATTCAGTCCTTTTTTTAATAGAAAGTGTGTTCACAATGGCAGCTTTCACACAAATTCCATATACAGTCAAACCTCGTTTATCCGGCACCCCCAAAAGTTCATTTCCGCCTTGGGTCCGACACTTTCTTTAGCTCAATTTTCGAGGTCTTTTGCTAAATGTGATTCGCCAGTCTAGTCCGAAATATCGCAAGGATTCTGATTTTGCCGTTCGTTTTTTCAAAATCTTTAAATTTCGCCATAAAAACCCGCGGACGTCGGTTATCCGGCACCTGATTTTCAAAAAGGGGTGCCGGATAACCGAGGTTTGCGGGTCTTTATGACGAAGTTTAAAAATTTGGAAAAACAACCGGCAAAAAGAATCCTTGCGATATTTCGGACTAGACTGGCGAATCACATTCAGCAAAAGACTTCGAAAATTGAGCTGAAAAAAGTGTCGGCCCAAGACGGGAACGAACTTTTGGGGGTGCCGGATAAACGAGGTTTGACTGTAATCAGTCTCAATAAGGAGAGAATCAACTGTGTAGTGAGTTAGCCCTGTGGAGCGAGCCATGTTAATGTCCATATAGAGAACTAAAACTGATGTTATGGCAGAAGGAGAGGGCTCAGTACCGGCCTCACGAACGTGTACCTACTGTAATTAAATAAACACCCATGATAAAAAAAATCAGTTATTCCGGATGATGCGTGGGATCCCTTGAACATCTTTTCAGAAAATCTATTGGCCTGTTCACATACTGAGGGTGGGAGTGAGGGGTGTTTTCAATGACAACTTCTTCTCACACTCAGTATATGACCAGACGATAAAGGTTTTTTGCGCCACTCTGTATTTATCTATTATTATATCTATCTACCAAAATTACAAATAAAGCTTATTAGTAACAGAAATAAGTGAACATTCTAGATTCTAACTAAGCTTATTAGATAAACAACCAAAACCTTGTTTGCCTACGTCTGTTCACTGATATATACTTAACAAATCTGCAATATTTTTTCACAAATAAATAACATATATTGGGTTGTTCGATAATTATCCAGCGTTTTTTTAACTTTGGCAAAACAATTCATCAACCATTTTTATTAATCAAATCAAACACAATAACAAATCAACCACAACAACAACTAATCTTCCGGAGGGTACTCTCCATCGAATTCCATTGCCTGTTCCCATTTGTACGGCAGAAGGTTGATTCCACGAGCGAAGAAATCCGGTGTCTTTGAAGCAATCCATTGTCTTATGTCATCAACAATTTCTTGAAGGCTTGCAAACTTTTTCCCAAGCTGCCAGTTGTGGAGCGAGCGGTTGACGTGGTAGTCTGTGGGTGCTTCTGTTGGCGAATACGGCGGATGCGGCAGCAGCTTCCATCTTTTGTCTTCGATTGAGGCAACAACGTCAGCTCTGATATGCGGTCGGGCTCCGTCCTGATGGAAGATTATGGCATCCTTTTTCAGCGGTCTTTTGCTTTCGATCGCACGCTGGAGACGATCGAGTTGCGCCTGTAGACGTCGCCGTTGGTTGATTTGTTATTGTGTTTGATTTGATTAATAAAATGGTTGATAAGTGTTTTGCCAAAGTTAAAAAAACGCTGGATAATTATCGAACAACCCAATAGTTAAGTCTTCCAATTTAAACAAATGTGTTGACACTAAGAAAAATTCATGATTATTATTTAGTATGCCGGTCTAGTGCCTGAGATCAGCTGCGACATTGATCCCAGTGGCAGAACAGACCTGCTGAGAATTCTGGATCAGGCTGAGGTAGTAGTAAGCTCATTAGACACTGACCACACCTCAAATGTCTTTCAGAATTTTTTTTTTCTAAATAATCAATAGTGCATGGGGTTTAAGTTTTTCTAAATTTAAAAGCTATAAAAATCCAAAAATTTTATTTATGTGACAGCTTTCGTTGCAGAGCGTAGGCCAGATTACTATTGTGGCTTGCAGGGCTGATTTTGCGGAAGATGCTTGGCTAGATATCAACTGTGATGCCCTCACAGTTCGAACAATGTTGCCTACTTCAGATACAACGGTTAGTTGGGGAGTATTGCTTTAAAAATAATTGTTAGGTTTGTTGCACAAGTATTGGGTAAATAAAAAAAAGGTCCCGGCCTCTTTCTAGCGAAAATTTAGACAAGGGAACCCTGGAAGCTGATATACGAAGCTCACTTTATACCAGCGCTCCCAGATTTTTTTTCTCGAAATCAGACCAAAATTTGGAAAAATCAGATTTGACCCCGTAAAATCAGTACATTTTTTAAAAGTCGATTTTTGATAGAACAAAATCCAAATTAAATCAAAAATCTTTTTATTAACCAGAATGTTAACACAATTTTTTTACAATATATCGTATAATGAGCTCAAAGAACAAATTTCTCATTTTCCTGAATCTTATTTCGTAACAAATTTTCTTTCATTAGGAGCTGATACATCCCACTGCAAATGAAATTATAATTGAGCTGAATATGGAGAAGCGCCTTCACTGTATCCACTTGAAGCGAGTTGCGTACATCCGTCCACTAGGCGTCTGATAGAGAGTAGACCCGTTCGATGAATGCATTAGCAGCCGGAACATAGAGAATCGTGCTGATAATTTGGAACAGGCACGACAGAGTATTGTTGTCCTTGAAGATTGATGTCGTCCTTAAACGGAATGCAGAATGTGTGGTAATCATCTTTGCCGTTGTGATCCCGAAGAATTGCTTGGCCTAATCGGCGCTTTACTGTTGCTTGCGTTTTGGAGGAGCCATGTTAGACAACTTGAAATAACAAATTAAGCAAATGAAGCTTTTACAACGACCGAGTAAAAACTTTGGTATTCATTAAATTTTTGAAAATCAGACAACATCAGACACTTTCTCAGAAATCAGTACATTTCTGCCAAATCAGACATTTTGAAATAAATAAGATTCGACACCCCAAAATCAGTACATTTCTGATAAATCAGACGATTTGGGAGCCCTGCCTTATGCTCAGCTTATGTTTACTTTGTTTTACGGCTTCAGGTCGGCCCAATTCGATATTCTTTGTTGACATTTCCCCGCTTGGACGATTTTTTAAGGTCCATAAGTGAGAACCAAGGCAAACATTTAAAAAATAAAAACAATTAAAACCAGGCAAACCAACCCTTGCGCTTGACTCGTAGACTCAAAACCGTTTTGAGCCCAGAAACTAGTATAAAATGACTAAGAGAGCCAAAATTTAACAAATCTAGCATCAGATCGGCTGATTTGTTACCAAAAAATCAAGAAAATTGACTTTTAGTAAAATTATAAAAAGCATGATGCCCACCAAGGCGAAACGTAAAAAAAGTCAAATCAGGCCGATCTATGGCCCTAGAACCGAATACAAATGAAAAAATATTATAAATAATATGGCTCTATATGTGTTGGGGGTCCTCCCGAAAAAAACATGCCTTGGTCCCCCCCATTGTGTTTAATTTTTTTTTCGAAAAAATTTATTCTTTGACGCAGAACAACAACGCAGAAAGCTTGACACCAATAAAGATGAGCTATGCAAACACCATACTATTAATGACATCAATAATGTGTTCATAAAGTTTAGTTTGAGCCAACCATTTGATGCTTGAGATATTGTCCAGTAAAAAAATTTGTTGAAGATTGATTTGCGAAAAGTCTATGTCTTCGCAAGCATTGAAATCGACGATAAACCTCTCGTTTTCGGTGAAGTACATTTTTCTGAAAAAATATGTAGTTTCATATCATTTCACACACGTTTTTGAGACTTTCGGGCAAAAAAATTTTTCGAAAAAAATCAACAGGGGCGACCAAGGCATGTTTTTTTCGGGAGGACCCCCAACACATATAGAGCCAATAATATTATCAGATCTGAGTCCAAGGGTTTCCCTGTCCAAATTCTCGCTGGATGATGGCCGGGACTTTTTTATTTACCCGACAGCCTTGCGCTTGACTCGTAGACTCAAAATTGCTTTTTGAGCCCAGAAACTAGTATCAAATGTATCTAAGTGTAGCAAGCTCTAACTCTTAACTTAAAAAATATTTTAAGGAATCCGGTGATGCTAGTCTGGAGCTGGTGGTACCTCTGCATATGCTTGCTTCCGTTGGTTTTGTACAGGAGGAAGCACTCAACATCGTGCCCCTCAAAATAGGCGATGAAGCCAGCAGAGGCAATGATTCTGCCATCTACCACTTGGGGCTGCTCTACACTCGCACTCCAGTCAGCTTTTTTTCTATTTTTATGTGTCTGAAACTGCCGAAAAACGAAACCGGAAACCAAATCACGTCATTGCCACCCCAACATCTGGTTTCTAAGCAAACAAAAAGATGGAAAATATCTAAAATTAGTGAGAAAGAGATGTGTTCTCATCCCCTCCTCTTTAAATCTTATGCTGCTATCCTAAAGTGGCCACAGTTTGGGGGTGCACTAAAAGAGTTCGTTAGTGCCTCCATGTCCCGCCTCTTCCAAACAAATATTTGATTTGTTGCAGCAAATAGCTGAACAAATATGCAACCATTTGGCCCAGTGCTTCCAGTTTGTCTACCGAGAAAGCATGAGTGAATGTGCCCCCACTGCTCCAGATGTGTCACACACAGGTTGGTGTGGGTTTGCTAGGTAAAATATGTAGACACAAAATGTTTTTTTGCCAAAAATTTAAAAACTTGTAGGGTTGTCGAGGCGAGGCCTCGATTTCGAGGATTCCCTTCGAATCCTCGAGGAATTTCGAGGTTCGAGGCGAAGCGAGGCCTCGAAAAATCCGAGGCCTCGACAGCCCTAAAAACTTGCAAAATATCGTTACAGTCGACTGCTGTTTTACAAACTTTAAACATTTTTTGCCTCAAGTTTTGTAAAGTTGCCTGTAACTCTGTTTGCAGCATCCATTTTACAGATTTCCATTTCTGTTGTCTTTACAGATTTTTATTTTTTTGTTCGAAATTAAAAGTTGAGTTTGACACATTTCTGACGGAATTGATTTTCGGAGATTTTGTTAAAGGAGCATACGGCTAAAGTGGGTTATACCACATATCCCAAAAAGTGGTTCTGACCACTTTTTTGAACTTATTAGGCCCTAATTAGTACAAAAAACATGTTTTTAGGACGCGGACGACATTTTTTGGAAAAATATTTTTTGACCAAAATTTAGTCATTTTTCAGTCTCCCCATTCACCCCAAGCATTACCTTAGGCTTCCCCAATCACCTTTGAGACTATTTCGAACAATGTGCTAAAGTATAACACACTCATTCCCCCTTTTTACATACAGCAGACATGTGAATTGGTGGATGTGTAACTATATTCATGATCATTTATTATCATTTATAGTCATTTTCTGGTCAAAAAATATTTTTTTCTCAAATAATCGTCCGCGCCCTAAAAACATGTTTTTCGTACTAATTAGGGCCTAATAAGTTCAAAACAGTGGTCAAAACGCACTTTTGGGAGATGTGGTATAACCCATTCCGGCCGAGCATACCAGCATACCTCTCTGAATACTGCAGACCAGGTCACAGACGATTTGGGCAAAAGGCAAAACTTGAGATTTGAAAACACTGCAGTCAACCCTCGATCATCCGGCACCTCCAAAAGCTGGTTTCCGCCTAGAGTTCGACACTTGTTTGCCCCAATTTTTTAAATATATTGCAGAATATTGACTAGCACAATCGATCTAGTCCAAAATTTTTTTAATATTGCCATAAAGAACCGCGGATGTGGATAATCTGGCACCTATTTTGGTTCTTATCCTTTATCCCGACCCCACCCTAATTTAAAAGGGTGCCGGGATACTGGAAAATAGCCTAAAACTATGGAAATTGAACAAATGTTTGTCAGCTTGGTCCTACTGCACCAAGAAACTCTGGTATGCATGCATGTTTTATGCCGCCGAAAAGGCGAATCAACTTATTTGTGTCAAAATAAACTTCAACAATCAAAACTTGGGTGGGGATAAAGGATAAGAACCCCTATTTTTCAAAAAGAGCTCTTCGTCTCTTACATTTTAAGTCTAGCGGCTTGTTCATCTTCATGTATTGGTATTGTACGATGCATTTTAAGCAAAACCTCAAATTGTACCCTACTTTTCAAAACAATTTACCGTATTTCTTCTAATTGCCGCACAGTCTCTAATTACCGCACTCGGAGCAGAGTGAATATTTTGCTAAGCTGTTTGATGCATTTTCTTAACTCCCACGAGCTCTACCGATTCCACTTTTCAGATCTTGGTTGAGCACCCGAAAATCTGTAGATCGAATTTGAAAATTTCCGATTTTCAGGTGATTGAAAAATAAGCGCACATGTGCGGCAATTAGAAGAAATACGGTACTGGTCTTTCTTTAAATTTAAAAATTTTTGGGTTTCGCATAAAATGAACATACAGTCGACTCTCGATTTAAGGATACTCAAAAAGGACCTCGACACCTTTTTCACCTCCATTTTTTTAAATTTTTGCCAGTTCTGTTTTAATAGTCTGGACCCAAATATCGCAAGGATTCCGATTTTGCCGATCATTTTTCAGAAATTGAAGATATTTTCCTCTAAAAAAGCAAAAACTCGATTGAAGACATATTCTTGTTTTTAAATCTAGTTTTTGCTATTTTAGAGAAAAAAATTTGGGCTTCTGAAAACAAACTTTGCAGTGAAAAGCAGTATTTATTTTTTTTTTGTTGTACAATCTGATCATTCAGCAAAGTAACAAGCCTAATTGTTGTTATGTATTGGTCAATTGTAGTGGTAACTAGTTTGTGTGCTGTCTCGCAGCAGTGGTAGATTGTTTAATTTACTTAAAGAATTAGCAGCAGCAGCAGCTCCAAGTCTTTTTACCACGGTATCTTTTTTCAAAGTCGATGTTGTTGTTTGGGCAAATCGATTGATAGACTGGGAGTTCTGCCTTATTGTTGTTGTTGTGTTGGCCTAGTCAATTGATTGATCAGTGGCAGTCGGAAGCATAGACAACAAAAAGTTAGTCAGTTGAAAAAGCTCCCCTCCCTTCCTTTTCGGAGAAACTTTTTTCACGAATTTCTTTACTTTTGAACCTTTTTTTGTTTAATTATTAGTTTAAACTGATGTTTGTGTTTCAGGGCATACATTGATACATTTTTAGCATAATTTTAATTCTGTTTCATAATTTTTTTGCATATATTGGTCGTCGTCCAAAAAAAACAAAAAAATAACATACTAAAATGACAAATAAGGGCGAAATTAAATGCATAAACTAATTAAAAGTCGATTTTTTTTAAATTCACAAAAAAATTGACATGGGGTGGTACAACGTAGAATAGTAGAATAACGTAGAATAATAACAAAAACACGATTTTAAATTGGGGTGTTTATATCAGGCTGTTTAGAAAGTTTGCCAGCAACCTGAACACATTTGTTTTTGATTTTTTTTCAATTTGTTTTAACCTTTTTTCGGAATGACAACTATTCGATACAAATTAATTATCCGGGGATACTTCGTTTCGTGTTCTATAGCTACCCATGGGGTTAGTTCATAAGTTCGTGGGTGTTTATACGTAACAGACCATAGTTATTTATGGGTTGCAAAATTTTTGATAAATTAGAATTGGCACTCAATTAATTGCTGGGTTTGAAAATCCAAATTTTGACTACACAATTTACGATTTGAAACCCATCGGTTAATTAATAAATGATTAATTGTTAATTAATAAATGATTAATTAACTAATGATTAATTAAATTTAATTAACCGATGGGTTTCAAATCGTAAGTTGTGCAGTCAAAATTTCGATTTTTTCAAACCCAGCAACTAATTGAGTGCCAATTCTCATTTACGAAAAATTTTGCAACCCATACATAAATATGGTCTGTTACGTATAAACACCCACGAACTTATTATGGATCAACTCATGGGAAAAATTGCAATATTCCGAACCCTCCCGATATGATGTTTGTTCAGTGATTAGACTGCTCTAATGAACGTAATAGATGTTGTTACGTGGAAGGAAGCCATTTTTGAAGAAAAAAACGACAAAAATTCGACTTTTTGCCTTGAGGGACCAAGGTAGACTCCCTTATATTGGGGTATCCTACGGAGTTCTGGTTTCTTTATTTGCGGCTTTACGAATTCATTTTGTCGATGGTACGCATTTGCAGATTACGAAGAAGAGTATCATGGATGGTTAATTTGTTATGGCGTTGTTATCATTTCAAAAAGGTTACAGCAAATTGGAAAACTCTAAAAAAAGGTGTTCAGGAGTGGTCGCGAACTTTGTGAACAACCTGATAATTAGAGTCAATACATTAGGTTAAAAAGTTGAACAAATTCAGAGCGGCACCTTACTTTAGAGTTAAACGGAAAAAGCCAATTCTGAAACATATGCTAATTACAAACATTTGCAGACAAATTCGCAAGCATCCAATCTGTGTCAACGACTGCCTCTAGCTGTTCACCTGCCTATGAAGGACAAACTGCCACTGCCCGCAACAAACCATTGTAAGTGTTCAATAACTTGACCCACCCCCAAGCTGTAACTATTGCAGCAGACTGGATGATGGCAAACAGCAATCACCGCCCACCTCCACAACCACTACAACAACCGACAGCCACTCCTCCAAGAACACTGTTGAACTCATCAATGACTACTTGACCATGGTTAGCAGATTGTTTTATCCTAAAAATTATTTGCGAAAAGTCACACAGTGTCAAAAACAAGCCGACTGGCCGGGTCTGAAAATAACGTAGTTAGCCGATAACTGGTTCATAGCTAATTAATTGAACACTCGGTGCAATTTTTAAGCTTAGTCCTGTTGCGCTGCTGTTCACAAAATTTAAAATTTAAATTTCGGAAATACCTATGGGCTTGAAAACCATGGTCTTTAGATTGCATGAAAAATTCGTGAATTTAACACGAAAACCTGTGGCGACGAGATATTCCGGTAGGGCTTAGGGAGAGATGGCTTAGAAAATACATACTCTTTGGTCATTTTGGGACAGAACCGCGGTCTATAGGTTTTCATGTAAAAAAGCAAAAAAATTAAAATTTGCACCTTATCAAATAATGATCTAGGACATTGGCCCAACCGGAATATCTCGTCGCCACAGGTTTCCAGGGGGTGTTAACCAGGGTGTTAACCCAGGGCTTGCAGATCGTCTGATTTATCAGAAATGTACTGATTTCTGAGAAAGTGTCTGATGTTGTCTGATTTTCAAAAATTTAATGAATATTAAAGTTTTTACTCGGTCGTTGTAAAAGCTTCATTTGCTTAATTTGTTATTTCAAGTTGTCTAACATGGCTCCTCCAAAACGCAAGCAACAGTAGAGCGCAGATTATGCCAGCAATTCTTCGGGATCAAAAAGGGAAAAAAATGTGCATTTATATCACATACGTGTATACAACCACAATTATTGAAGGAATTAATGAATTCTAGTGGTATTGGCAGCTTATCACACCTCCCCTTCCTGTCTAACCAGTAATGCCAGAGCCATCTGCTGGCTCTGACATGAATCTGTTGCTGACACCTAATAGGGAAATTGAGTGTAGTTGTTGTGCTAGATATATGCCCTCGCCCCTCCCCCCTCCACTGCCTTATCTTACTAACAGCTTGGAAGTTAAATATTTATAAGCATTTGGTAAATATTTTCCTTAGATTGCACTCTTTAGGGGTGTTTTAGCAGATAAGAAGAGCGTCTACAATTTTCTTAAGCAGTGAAACTAAGCTAGATACCATTACTCAGCATTGTTCTAATATACTCCTTTCCAAAAATAATAAAAAATTTTGTGTGAAACCTGTATAGAAAAAAAGTATATGATTCTTAACGTATTTTTTTAGCTTTTTTGATAAATACGTGGTAAAATTTTTGTTGTAGTGTAGTAGTATAGTGTAATTTTATTTTTTTCGCCATATTGTTTGAAAAATTATTGGCGCTACTGTGATATAAGTGACACTCCTGAAAAAGTTGATTTCGGGAGGGGGTATATCGAAGTAGCGCCAGATATCAGGCTTTGTTAAAAAGCTGAGATTCAGGGCTGCGCATTTATTTATGAACAAAAAAATTAATATATGGAAATTTTTTCTATACAAATTGAATTTTACTACAGAATCAAATATTAGGTTGTCCAATAAGTTTTGAGAAAAAGCACGTGGATTGGCTTTAATTTTCAAAGTGCATCATTTGGCACATTTGACAATGATGTCTCTACGTGTCATATACCATTTTGTAGCCCGTTCTCTCCTCTTTTGAATGTCGTATTAACTAGAGATGATGACGGGACGGGACAATTCCGTCCCGTCCCGTTAATTTTAGAGAATCGTCCCGTCCCTGAATCCCGCCCGGAAATTTTTTGGCACCTGTCCCGTCCCGGTGTCCCGTCCCGAAAAAGAATTATTTAAATTCCGTCTCGTCCCGTCCCGAAAAAATTCAATTTTTCAACAACTACCTACAACTTGTAATTACAGTCAACCCTCGATATAACGGACCCTCGGTATAACGTCCCTCCACGGCCGGTCCCACTGCGGGCCGTTATATTGAGTTGACTGTACCATGAATCAGATCTTACAGGAAGCCCAACAAACGTGAATCAATCGGAAGAATGTCAAACGTCTGGAAATTGAAGCATGAATAAAGCATATAGGATTGAAATTCCCGATCGGAAATTTTTATGACCGTCCCGAAAATCTTCCTGTCGGGGTCCCGTCCCGATATAAATTTTGACCTGTCCGTCCGCGTCCCGTCCCGAAATTTTTAAATTTGAATTCTGACCCGTCCCGTCCCGAAAACGTCAAGCCATCATCTCTAGTATTAACCGGCTCTTTGTTATAACAAAATTGGACCAAAAATAAAAAAAACAAATAATTTCTCAAGTTTGGTAAATTCATGCACATTTTTTGTTTTCCTATTTTTGATCCTATTTTTCAATAACAAAGAATTGTTCAATATCACATTTTAAAGAACAGAGAACGGGCTACAAAATGGTATATGACACGTAGAGACATCATTGTCAAATGTGCCAAATGATGCACTTTGAAAATTAAAGCGAATCCACGTACTTTTTCTCAAAACTTATTGGACGACCTAATACTTTGGTACTACAAAAGAGTGCCACCCTAAAGTTTATTTAAAAATTTAAAAAGATTATAAATGATTCCGGTCAATTTTAAAATGACTCGGACATATTTTGGAATTTTTCTAATTCAGCAACTCTAGTCAAGATCCTGTCTAGTCTGCTTTTGAAACTGTTAGTTGCAGTGGTATGTGTGTTTGTATTGGTTCAAGTAAAGGCACTGCAAACCCTTACTGTTAGCCTTTTTCTCAAGTGCAACAAATGTTGTAGTGCTGCGATTGTTTGCCGAAAACAAGTAGGAGGGAGAAACTGAATAGCTCGTCTTAACAGCACCAATATACAAAATTCTTGTCGGTTTCCCAGTCTATTGATTGCAGGCAATTGTCTATCGATTAAAATTCAGTTTTTCTGATTTTTTGCTAAGGTTTTATATATCAGGATACCCAATTTAATCACAGGTTAACACAGGGCTCGCAGATTTTTTTCTCGAGATCAGACAAAATTTCAAAAAATCAGATTTGACCCTGTAAAATCAGTACATTTTTACATTTTGGTAGAACAAAAGCCAAATTCAATCAAAACTCTTTTTATTCCCCAGACTGTTAACACAATTTTTTCCCTTTTTGATGCCGAAGAATTGCTTGGCCTAATCGGCGCTTTACTGCTGTTTGCGTTTTGGAGGAGCCATGTTAGACAACTTGAAATAACAAATTAAGCAAATGAAGCTTTTACAACGACCGAGTAAAAACTTTAATATTCATTAAATTTTTGAAAAATCAGACACAATCAGACACTTTCTCAGAAATCAGTACATTTCTGGTGAATCAGACGATCTGCAAGCCCTGGGTTAACACCCCCTGGGAACCTGTGGCGACGAGATATTCCGGTAGGGCCAATGTCCTAGATCATTATTTGATAAGGTGCAAATTTTAATTTTTTTCTTTTTACAGAAACCTATAGACCTTTGCAAAATGACCAAAGTATGTATTTTCTAAGCCAACTCTCTAAAGGAATATCTCGTCGCCACAGGTTTCGTGTTAAATTCACAATTTTCTGCAATCTAAAGACCATGGTTTTCGAGCACATAGGTATTTCCGAAATTTAAATGGGCGTGGGACGCTCTCTACTACGGAAATTTTCAATATATTTTTGAAAAGTTTTCGTAAATTTTTGTTTAATTGCATTTAAAATTTTTTACTGAATCCCAATTTAACTTAATATCTTTAATGACTGCTTTGTTTTTATAAATTTTGGCCTATGAAACCCTTGGAAAGGTTAGTAAATTACGTGTGTTGCAGCTGTCAGCCTGTTTGTCGCATGAAGAGCTCAACAAGTTCGCCTTGTTGATGAAGCGATGGCGAGCCAAAGAGATGCCCATTCTGGAGTTTGCTCAAAAACTGTTGGAGCTGTATGGAATGGAGAGGAAACATCTTTTAGCTAGTTAGTTTTTGCATTTAGACAAAATCAAAATATTCTACCAGTGCTCGGGAGGGGTAAGAAATTTCTAGCATTTCAAACGCTCATATCTTTTTTATTGATGTATTTAAAAAA
>JAMRYI010001568.1:0-19506 GCA_029231635.1 Ditylenchus weischeri
ATTTTCATTTTGGGTGAAAATTGGTAAAATTTTGAAAAAATTTCGATTTTGTATGAAAATTGGGAAAATTTGGAAAAATTCTGGAAAATGTTTGCCAAAAAGCAGCTTATTTTAGGCCTCAGAAAACACGGCATAAATCGCCGGGTTTACCTCCTGGGTTTTTTCTAGTGTTCTGCATGTCTAAGTGTTCTTGAATGTTTTTGTTTAGCTGTCTCGACATCCAGAATTTTTGTCTAAAAAGTCTTTACATTGATCTTGCTGGCTCTGAAAAAATACCCTTTTTGGCACCCTTCTCTGACCTGGCGCCAATAATATCCCCTTGACCATCTCCCTGGCGCCAATAATATACCCTTTGACACCAAATAGGGGGTGTCTGTTTTCAGTGAAATGTCTTAAATCTTGTCGGAGGACTACTGGGGTGACGATTATACGCAGTAGCGTCGATAGATTCTTGGCAAAATCATGATCCTGAATCGGGATGTAACCCTTTAAAAAGTCAGGAATTGAGATCGGGATCCCAAATCAGAACATCACCCTTGAAAGAACGATGTTAGCGAAAATCAGCTGTTTTGAAGTGGGCATTTCATTTTTAAAAATCGGGATTTCGACTTCGTCTTTAATTACGACAATATTGCAATTTCTCCCATCCATTAATAAAATAAACATTTTTGCAGCGAAAAAATCAAAAAGCCTAGCAAATGAGCGTTACTGATGAAAGCGATGATGATGTGTTGGGCGAATTTGAAGACATGAATGGTGATCTGTCACACGATACTCAAGATTTCAAGGTTTGTTCCACAATTGCTGCTGAATTTAAACAATATTCGCTTTAAGGTTGTAAGCAAATCTGAATTTATGCGATCTCAATAAAAAGGTGGGACAGTTGTCCGATATTATCGATCAGCCGCCGGATGTTGTTGGAACGATGCTTCGCTATTTTGACTGGAATGAGAAGAAGACGGCAGACAAGTAGGTCTCCTGATAAATAGTTTAACTTTTTCTTTTACTTTAGTTTTCTTTTACTCTTCAGGTTTTGGAATTCAGCGCAACCTTGCAATTTCTTCGCCTTGGCCAAATTGGTGCCTCCGGAAATTATGCTGCCAGAACCAGTTTTCAAAGAGTGTGCGGTAGGTGTTTTTTTTGTGGTAGGAGCACAGGGTAAAACCTCAACTGACGTCAAAGCCATCTGGAGTCCGCCCTAACTGTTGTCACTTTTTTTAGCGCGGGACTTTTTTTAAGCTGTTCGGCATAAAACCATGAGTGTACCAATTCATAAGAGTACGTTTAGTGCATGTCCGAAACAGCCTGAAAAATAAATTTTAAAAAAAAGTCTTGTAGAAGCAGCTGGGAATCGCTAGTCGGGTAACACCAGTTAGTCTTTGCACCTTTGAGTGGCGATTGTGCACTAGTTATTTTTAGTGCTTAAGAGTGCGTTTCACATTAATAAAAGTTTTCAGATTTGCTGTGATGAAGCTGACCTGGTAGGATTCAGTTGCTTTGACTTGTTTTGCGCGTCTTGCTGGAAAGGTATAGACAATAAATTGTCAGGATTAATACAGTATACTTTTAATTATGGATTTAGGGCATATCAAGACCAAGGTTTTTTTCCTGTCGGCAACATTTTTTATCAATTTAAGCTTTTTAGATTTCCGAGGGTGTTCTGTCAGTTCCTTGTCTTGAACCAGAGTGCGATCTAATGCCGAGTGATGGTTTTATCAAGTCAATGATTTGCGATGATGAGCAGAGTATGGATGCCTATCACGAACTCATTATCAACAGCTATATTGCGGTAATTTATTCAAAAAGTCTTCTACTAGCTGTATCTATTACTTTAGAATGAGAAACATGTCAAGTGGTGCCCAGCTCCGAACTGCCAATTTGTGATAATAGTGGAAACCATCAACTGTCAGTCGATCAAATGCAACTGCGGTCACAATTTTTGCTTTAAATGTTGTAAAGAATGCCATGAGCCAGGTATCTAATGGAGTGTTTTTCATTTGACTTATTAACTACTTCCTATTTAGTTAACTGCAGCCTCCTGGATGAGTGGATCAAAGAATACGAACTGGCGTTGGATGAAAAAGAATTTTCTCTGTGGTCAGGTAGTGTAGACTCTAAAGAATGTCCCAGGTGCAAGGTGTATATTTCCACTTTTTCTTTCATTATTCGTGCTAGATTTGTTGGTTGTTGTAGTCACCGATCGAAAAGGATGGAGGCTGTCACCACATGACTTGCAGGAAGCCTGGATGCACAAAAGAGTTTTGTTGGCTTTGCCTGAAAGACTGGTACCTTTAGTCTCCTTCTAGATACATGAATTTTCTTGTTGGCAGCTTTGGCATCCAACTTCAAAATTTTTTGCAAAAAGAGCTACTTTAAAGTTATGGGCGAAGTTTTTTATGTTATTAAAGTAGTAATTATCACCAAAAGTAAAGCGTTAGGAATATCAGAAGTCGCAACATGAGAAAAAAATTCTTCCCAAAAGAAATTTTTCCTTTTTCTTAATTTCTCCTTTTTGTAGCCTCGCTTTATTTACCTCAAGATCGCCTCAACAATCATACTTGAACTTGTGTTTCAGGAGCCATAGTCACGTGTGTAACCAATACGAGCAGGAGAAGATAGCGGCTGACCGTGCTTCTGAAGTTGAAAAGATCAGGGCAAATCATAACCGTTACAAGCACTTCTATGAGAGGTACAAGAACCATCAAATTGAGTTGAATCGAAACAATACTGTGCTGAATAGCAAGTCAGACAAAGCCTACAATTCTATGATAGAGTCAAGGTTTCCCTTCTTTTTCTCTTAAGCAAAGCTTTATTGGTATACGGTTTAGAAGGACGCTGATGAATACCTACATATTTGCCTTCTATTTGGTGGACGGTCAGTTGAATAATGAAATTTTCCAGCACAATCAGAAAGAGCTAGAGATCGAAACGGAAAATCTAAGAGCCATTTTGAACAAGGAGCATCCAAAGGCATTTGAGGTTAGCTCTTAATCTTAAAATATCCCCGAAAATGTGATGTGAATTTTCGGTTGGAAACTTGAGGTATTTCGTTCGCTGTGGATCTTGGGTTAAATTTAAATAAAAGACTATTAGTAAAATGCAATTTTGTTTTTACGTAGTAAACATTTTTAAATTTTTGTGATGGAAAACTACTTTTTTACCTTTTTATTGTAGAAAAGGTCCAGCGAATTACTAAATAGAAAAGTCTCATTAAAAAGGCATACCAGCGCGTTACACTGCAATTAAGGCGGGAGCCAGCAATTTCTATTTCTGATTACTTTCTTTTATAAGCGTTCTACCTGATCCGAAGAAAGTTTTCTGCTTACTTTTTACAGTAGTTTAAGGTCATAAATATCATAATAATATGAAACGAGTGAAAAGAAGGTGCCTGGTCCCCGCCTTAATTTGCAGTGTAACTCGTCGGTATGCTCCTTTAAATCACATTTTAAAATCTTGTTTTCACATATTTTTTTAAGTCTATAATTTGTTTGAGATTGAGCAGCAGTGTTGCCTGGTAGATTCTCTACGCAACAATCTTCTCAGGCACTGCTACGAAGGAACACAAAATGATGAGTGGGTCTTTTCTGAGAAGGGTGCGACGGCAATTCTGGGGACCATGTGAACGGGATGTGCTCAAAATCGATAATTTGTCTACTTTATTTGTTGTTGTTCTACTCCGTTTTAGTCGATAAAAGGGTCCATTTCAGTTTGTATTTGCGGCTTTATTATATGCCTTTTTGAGAGTTTTGCGGCAGCGATTGAATTTTGCAGCTGAAAAAGGTGTAGCTGCAGCAAAGTAATGTCTGGCATACGGCTCTATACTTATTGCGCCTCAATTCAAATGTGACTCGATGCACAGAGTTTTCAAGTTCAGTCCGAGTGTTTGTTAATTGAAAAAGTATACAGTTTTTACTCTTTGGTATGTCTGTCTTGTCTTTTTTCGACGAGACTTAATCAGTTTGTGGTGCTCGACACTTGAATGTTAGTTTAGTCAGCAGTCGTTAGATCAAGTAATCGTCTGTTTAGGGTAGTGTAGTTAATAAATGTTGTGCAGTAAATGTTTATTTAGATAAGCAATCTGAGTCCTGATCAGTGTTTTCGTGACAAGTAATTGTAACGAAAATTTTGACAATGACTGACAATGCTTGTCAGTCATTGTCACGCTCACATTGTCATTGTCATGTTGAATTTGTCAAAAAATCGGCACTTTTATGTCATGCAATCCATGACAAGCGCTATCTGTCGTGTTACTTATTATTTTCCGAAAAGCAATTTCTACCTTGAGACTATGGTAAGTGAATATTAGATAACTTTGATACTTGGTTGGATTCCATCCAAATATTCTTATTTTAGCTTCGAGCCGATGAAGAAAAGAAAGGTGTGGTGGTGGCCAGCAGTGTTTGGACTTTCAGGAAATGGTCGTACTCGTTCTTCGTACTGCTAAATTTTAGCCGTCGTATATCGTACTCGTACCTCGTACAACAAAAATTTAAAGCTCGTATATCGTACTCGTACCTCGTACCAAAAAAAATTTTGCTCGTACTTCGTACTACAAACATTTGCTGCTCGTACTTTGTACTCGTACTCACTTCTTACTTCTTTCCATAGTCTTAAAATTTCAGTAGTTTTTAGTTCTACTTCATTTTTGCTCGTTATTTTGAAAATTTATGAATTTTAAAAGAAAAATATTAGTTATTAAGTATTTATTTCTCACGGCGTGCGGTCAATTGATCTACAGGTCAATTGATCTACAGGTCAATTGATCTACAGGTCAATTGATCTACAGGTCAATTGATCTACAGGTCGGGTGATCTACAGGTCAATGATCTACAGGTCAATTGATCTACAGGTCAATTGATCTACAGGTCAATTGATCTACAATCAATTGATCTACAGGTCGAATTGATCTACAGGTCAATTGATCTACAGGTCAATTGATCTTTAACCGACCGATCTAAAAAAAACCGACCGAATTCAAACCTAGTAAAGACTTTGAGAACAGATAAAATCACTCTTAGGAACTAGAAAATTTTTAAAAATCGCAGAGACAAGACCTCGAAGATATCAACATCTGAGTTCCTACCTCTATTGTGAGCTCTCTATAAAAAACATAAATTTCTTGCCAGGACTTTCAAAAAACTTCAAAAAACCATTGCTAATTGGTCATTGCTAACTGGCCGCTCAAAAACCATTGCCAACTTGCTTCATTGCTTAATGGCCGTACTCCCCTCTCCACTCATTTGAATTTGAGCACTCGGCCAATTTTAGGGTGATATCTAACCCGTAATATCTGACGTCTTGCCTTAGGGGAATACGGTAAATCAAGATTTTTGGAATTTTTAACTGTAATTTAAACTGTAACCTGTGGATCGATTTACCGAGGATCAATTTGTTAAAGATCAATTCAGCTAACACGGGAAAGGCACGAGCGCACCGTGGCCTATCAAAGAAACCCTATATGTCAAAAGATAGCCCTAAACGATTATTGATCCGCGCGGAATTTCCACCGAAGTTTAGGCCGAGATATTCCACTTTGAAAGTTGCAAAATTTAGTACTAAGAACACATGGAAAAAATATATTCATGATCAATATATCAGTGTGGCGCAGTGGTGTTCGTTGCAGTCTTTCATTTATTGTCGCAGGATCGATCCCACCCCGAAACAACTTTTTTTTCTGTTGATTCAAATAATTTTTCCAAAAACTCTCACAAATTCTCTCACTCATTCCAATTTTTCGCTAGCTTCTTTTCTTGCCGACCAGCTTTGTAGGGATCACCACGTACTGGATATTTTTCAATAATGGTTGAGGCGAAGTTTGCAACGGAAAACGTCATGAGAATATCAGCAATGAATCTCTTAAAATCAATAAAAATTGTGGTACATGGTTGAAATTTTGAAAATAAGCAGATGAAAATTGTAGTTGGTGAGAGAAAAATTGAAATAAGTAAGAGAAGTGTTGAGAGTTTTTTAAAAAATTATTTGAATCAACAGAAAAAAGATGATTCGGGGTAGGGTCGATCCTGGGACAATGAAAGAGAGACTGCAACGAATACCACTGCACCACACTGACACATTGATCATTAATATATTTTTTCCATGTATTCTTGGTACTAAATTTTGCAACTTTCAAAGTAATCGGCCTAAACTGCTCTCGAAATCCGCGTGCGGGTCTCAAGCACGTTTAGGGGTATCTTTTGACACATAAGGTTCTTTGATAGGGCACGGTGCGCTCATGCCTTTCTCGTGTAAGACCCAGGTTGAAAAAAAGTAAAAAAATGCTCGGCGGAAAAATGGTCTCGCGGTAAAATATCCGTCGGAAAAAAGGTCCTGCAAAAAAAAGACCAAAAAATGGAAAATGAAAAATTAGAGAAAATTTAAAATCGAGATCACTCGGTGTTGTCTCCAAAAGCGTAGCTAAAGCATAACTAAATCGTAGAAAACTTCTTATAGGATGCCAAGTTGTTTTTATCTAGAATTCATATTTATTAGGCGTAATTTACATGCGATATGTACCGCTACTGCAACAGAAGATATTATTCGTATTTCTCTGCTTTATCGCTTACGACCGGCAACAGCACTGGGATCCACGACTCCAAAGGTGACAGCTTGGTGAACAATCAGATCGTGCAGTATCTAAACAAATATAATTAAGCAGGACAAGCTACCGTATTTCTTCTAATTGCCGCACATGCGCGCTTATTTTTCAATCACCCGAAAATCGGAAATTTTCAAATTCGATCTAGAGATTTTCGGGTGCTTAAAAAAGATCTGAAAAGTGGAATCGGTAGAGCTCGTGGGAGTTAAGAAAATGCATCAAACAGCTTAGCAAAATATTTACTCTGCTCCGAGATATAAGTCTTTAAAGTTAGTGGTGTGCGGTAATTAGAGACTGTGCGGCAATTAGAAGAAATACGGTAATAGATGTAAGACATTTTTCTACCATACTTTGTAGTGGCCAAAATGAGCGACACAACCATATCTCTGAGCACGCACCACGGCCACTGTTTCATCTAGGCCGACCTGTAACAATCAACCATCAAAACGATAATAATAAATAAATAAATAAAATCACCAACCTTCTTTTCTTCTTTGAGCCGATCACTTACAATATTTAGGACAGCGAAAGTTCCACAGCGATGAACACCAGTGGGACAGACAAGCAAAATAGGACCTTCACCCTCGACTCGAAGAAGCGCGATTTTTAGCTATAAAAACTTATAAATCCCGTTATTTGATGACTAGACTTACGACGGCACGAAAATCAAGCATATTATCTGGCACCTCTTTGTCTTCCATCCACTTGCGATTCTGTAGCATTTGAACCTTGAATGCATTCTTGCTGCGCTGGCCCGACCCCAAAAGACAAAACTCAAAACTGTCATGTGTGCCCTCCTTAAGAGAAAATTAATGAGGAAGCCTTTGAAAAAAACCGAACGAACCTGATCCTTCACTGTACATCTGACTCGAATGCTGCCTCGCGCATATTGACGTTCTTGTTTCAAGGGTGGCCAGAAGCTCTTCATCCTTGGTGTTTTATCTGCTCCCGTCATAGAGCCCAAGAGCACAATGATTACTGGCTTTTGCTTGATCACCATTCGCCAGAAATCTGAGAAATATTGTAACACATCTTAGCGATCCACAAATTCTCAGAATATTAACCTATTTCAGTAGTTTCATCAAAAGGCGCTTGTGCAAGAATGTACCCATCTGCAAAACCAAAGACAAGATAAAAAAAAGTAGTTCAAATTAAACCTTTCTTTTCATAGCTGTCCACGTAAGAAGCATGGTAGTAGTCAGAGCCTTTCTTGTCTTTCAGGATGACACGAGATCGATCATAGAGCAGCACTCCCTTGAAACGGTTCTTGTTTGTATTGGCTGGGTCGAGGAAGGCATCGATCTTTGGCGGCTCCTTGTTGATCTGTTCATACCACTCACGTATCATCTAAAAAATCAATGAAAGTGTAAATGCAAAGTGACAGCATTGAGTAAGATGAACCTGCTCTTTGCGTTCCAACATCTCATTAAGCACATCTTGCGGTGCTAACCCATTTTTGTCCGAGTGCTTTTCCTCCGAATTGTCCGATTTGTCGACATCAGCTTCACCACCAGTCACTGAATCTTTTGACATTCTGCGATAAACAGGAAAATGAGGAGCAGAAAAGAGAGCGAAAAAGCGACACTGAATTTCAGCATGTAAAAGTTTCCAACATATGATGGTAATTTTTTTTATATGATGGCAAATTATGCGTTTCATAGTATTTTCCAGCTCAGAGCACTGTCTTAAAAACTCACGCATGAAATTCACGCGTAGGCCATGATCGACTACCCACACCAAAACACCACCTCCCAAATTGGGAGTCCCAACCCCCCACATGCTGATCTTGGAGGACATTCACTTAATTGGCAAGAATGCAGGACACTCAAGTAATTTGATGGGATGGATGTGTTGAAATGTCTTGGTGTAGATATGTTTCGGCTGATAAATATGAAATTTATTGAGTAACATACTTCTTCTAATAAGCCACATAGACGGCTTTTTCCAACCAGTCAAAAATTTAATAATTTTGAGGTTGGTTTTAGATTTTAGAGCATGGCACTAAAAACTAAAAAGTAGAAGTGCTAAGTAAAAATCAATGTAAAAATATTTTCTATGGGCTGAAATATAAGTCCTCCAAGTCGAGAGATGGCTTATTGGAGGGAAAGTTTCTCCTACACAGAAACGGTATCTTTGAATAGCATTCGATACTTCGTTTTATATGGCTAAAAAAAGTTTCGGATTATCCAGATTATCAGATTACAGAGGCTCATGATCTGATTTAACGTTGAATGATTGAGCGTAAGGAATAATATGAAAACAGAATACAGTCAACTTCCGGTATAGTGAGCCTTTTCCCCATTCCCGATCGAAAAAGCATACCGTATTTGTCCTAATAATTACCCCGGGGTAATTATTTTTCAACTCCCCTCGGAGGGGGGGTAATTATTAGAGAGGGGGTAATTATTTCTCAAAGTTTGTCACGTGAGCGAAGCCGAAAATATTTGAGGCAAAAAAATCTGCAGGCAATCCGAGAGCACCGTCATTGGAGGTCGTGCTGGAGTGGATCGATCCGGCATGGCAGGAACTCACCAAAGAGACCATCGTTAAGTCGTTCAGAGGTATGCTTTTTCTTATTAGGTCCAAATGGTAAACTTCCTTCTTATTATTTGCTCCTTTAGCATCTGCTCTCACAATAGCCACTGACGGATCAGAGGACGATCAAATCACATGCTTCAAGCCGGAGGGATCAATTGGACCGAGAGGGTTGGACATTCTACGAGAGGTCAGGGCTCAAGACATGGCCGAAACGACTATGAAGAGCAAGAGGAGCCGGAAGCGGAAGCGGAACAAGTGGACCTTGAAGGTGTACGCAATGAAGAGCCATTGTTTTTTGATTAGGTTTTGGCGGGAATAAATATTGTTTAAGAAAATTGCTGTTCTAATACCATTCTTTAGAGACAGAAACGGGTCGGGGCCCCGACCCGCCTGAGCCGATTTTGGGCCAAAACCCCGACCCGAAACCCCGTTCGAAGTTTTCTCAAAACCCCGACCCCGAAATTTGTATGAGACCCGAATTTTCGGGGCCCCGATTTTATCAAAAAAGGTCATAAAAGAATACCGTTTTCTTCATTTTTTTCAAGTTCATTTATTTGATTTGTTGTTTATTTCGTTTTTCCACCTGAGAAGGCAGAAATGCTAATATTTCTTAACAAAGCTTTGCCGTTGATAAATTACTGTTATTAAATTTGAATGTATTTGGTTATATAAATAAATTTTATTTAATTGCAGAAAGATCAATAAGCAGTGAGGAGAAAATTACTTCGTCCCATGTGAGACTTCAGAATAGCGATAGAAAAACCCCACCATTAGGCTCGGGGCCCGCCCCGAAAGACCTTGAAAACCCCGACCCCGAATAGTACAACAGAATAAAACCCCGACCCGAAACCCGCCCCGAAGGCACTTTTCTGTCTCTACTATTCTTGATAAACTTGGAAAAGCGGGGTAATTATTAGAGATGGGGTATTTAATTTTCAACCCCCTCGAAGGGGGGGGCGGTATTTGTTAGGGTTCACCCTCCTTTCCGCAAAACTCCTTTCCGCAAACTCCTTTCCGCAAAACTCCTTTTCGCAAAACTCCTATCCGCAAAACTCTTTCCGGAAAAAAATTTTAAATAAGGTTTTTGGTCAATATTTTATCTAAATTATTTCACTTTTCTTTCTTCTGCAGTTCTGCTGGCTGATCCATGTGCCAACCTAACCAAGTGGTCGTCCATTTGGTGTAAATATATTTTTTATGATTTTCGGTTTCTGAACTTGATTTAAAAAACCCGATTTTTTGCGCTAATTCAAGCATTTTACCGTGTAACATCTATTAATAGATCCAGGTCTATTATTTTTCAACACTCTCGAAATCTGGAAAATTTTGGGTCGATCTCGAGATTTTTAGGTGTGAACCCGAAATTTAAAAAGCAGAATCACTAGAGCCCGTGGTAGTTAAGAAAATGCAATGTAAGGTTTGCCAAATGTTCATTCTCAGCTGAGATATAACTGTTTAAAGTCGAGGGGTGCCTATCATTATAGGAGGGTCAATTGGCTAAATTCTAGTATACCCCCTTCACTCAAGTGCAGTATACCCCCTTCAGTCAAATTAGCTTGGGGGACCAAGGCAACTTTTTTTGAATTTAAAAATTTAAAAAAAGTTGCCTTGGTCCTAATTTGACTGAATACTGCAAGTATGTGCCGTCAATAGCCGAAGAAGGATATCTTCGAAGAAGACCAATACCAATTTCAGAAAGGAACGTAAACATAGACAATATAAAATTGAAATAATTTAGATAAAATATTGACCAAAAATCTTATTTAAAATTCTTTTTGCGGAAAAGAGTTTTGCGGAAAGGAGTTTTGCGGAAAAGAGTTTTGCGGAAAGGAGTTTTGCGGAAAAGAGTTTTGCGGAAAGGAGTTTGCGGAAAGGAGTTTGCGGAAAGGAGTTTTGCGGAAAGGAGGGTGAACCATTTGTTAGAGAGAGGGTAATTATTAGAGATGGGGTATTTATTTTCAACATCACCCCAACCGAAAGCAGATTACCACAAGCAGAAGCAGAAAGCATAAAAAAGCAGAAACAGAAAGCAGAAGAATGAAGTTTGAAAAGCAGAAACAGAAAGCAGAAACAGAATTTATGCTTCTGATTTTGATTGTGGCAATCCGCTTCTGCAGCAAAAAAAGAGACCCTGGCTTTGGAGAAATCCGGGGCTGGCAAGGCGGGCAGTTCACTGTATGTCCCACTTGTCAAAAGACTTGTTTTGGGTAGGATACCCACAGTTTCCCTTTAGCGGACAAAGCTGGCGCAAACCTCGCTTAAGCCATCCTAAACTTTTGTCCAACCTTTTAGAAGAGGACCGGGCAAGTCCAGTAAAAAATGGGGGAAGTGTTGTATGTATAGTTTGATCGCTCTTTGGAGTCCCCATCCCATTAGTCTGCAAAACACCACCACATTCCAAAACCCCTTGCTTCCAGCTAGCTGGTATTGGTGTTTCTGATTATATTGTGTATTGTGGGTGGACTGTCTTCCGCTGCGCCGGAAGACAGACTTTTTTTATAATCTGCAGCTAGCTGCCTTGAGGATCAGATGGTGTGCTGTCCTGTTCGATTCACTTGCTCCTTTTTCTCCAATAAACTAAGTCCCACCAATTGCCCTGTGTCTATTATAAAGGATTAAAGATCCATCGAACCTTACCTTAGTCTCCAGCTTTGGTTTGGAGACTGAAATTATTACTTTATATAGGCTATACTACATGATTTCTGAAGCCTGTTTTCGGCAAACTTGTAAGCAGTAAAACTAGGGTTGTGAAATTGTACGGACAGAAAAGAATCGGAAAGTTTTCCGGACAGAAATGGACAAATTTGGACAAAAATGATAACAATAATAATTCAATTAAAGTCAGCCATAAATACGTCAAATTCATAAAAGAATTAAACTGTATTGTTTTATTCCATTTGTTGTTGAGGTGGGAAATCGGACAGAAATGGCAAAGGATTGACAGGTGTTAGTATATAGTTAACTGTGCAGTTAACTGTAGAGTTAATTGTACGGTTATCTGCAGTTAACTGTTTCTAACTTACCGAATTTCGGTGAGTTATACAGGTTGTGGTAAGTTACCGGTAATTAACCGTGGTAACTTACCGTCTCCTAACCCTAGTGAAAACGCATAAAAATGAGGTGTAACATGGCCTCGGCCCACAGGGATTTTCTGTACTCCTGTTTTTATTTCTTTCCATTTTTTTGGAAAACTTTCTGCATTTTTTCTGTCCGGAAAGTTTTCCGGAAAATTTTCTATTTCACACTCTAGGTAAAACTTTATAAACGGTGCATGGCAGACAAAAGCCGGAAAATGTTCTCAAGCCTAAGCCATCCACAGCTTAGCCACAAAAAGATAATGAAAACAGCAATGAATCCCCCCAAACATTTATTTAAACACCATCACGCATTACATAACAACAGCAAATAAATAACTACTACAAATTTTTGCTTCTTGTCAAATTAGCTGCATGCGACTCTGAAAAAAAGTTTAACAAGTTGCAGGAAGACGGCTCAAAAACCAACCTTCGCGGATTCACCACTTCCTGTTTGTATCTCAGAGAAGTTGGAGGCACAGGGGTCTTCAAAGACTCCTCATAGAATGGATACTAAATTCAGAAGATACCCGGGCCAAATAATCGAGAATATACGGTACGTGATATATGACACATATACGTCATATGTCCCATTATGGGAGGAGGGTGGGGTGGTGTCTATCGGTGGTTATAACAGTAGCGTCCAAGTCCTTCGGTACAGCATATATGCTCCATACGGCATAGGAGCGTTTGGCCCCTTTTGTGCCATTTGGCACAAAAGGGGCCAAATGTCTTACGTAAGTCGTTTAGCCCTTTTTGTGCCATTTTTAAATTGCCGCCTTTTTATGATTTTTTCTTTCACATTTTATTTTGTTCTCATTGTACAACGTTTTCTCTCAGCTTTTGTCGTGTCAATATTTTCTCTTCTCTTTCTTTTTAGAGGAAAGAATTTGCATGGATGTGGTCGACAAGCTACAGTCTCTCAAAAACAACAAAGTGGAGCTTCCGGATGTGGTCCAATTCTTGAAAACAGAATACAACCGAAATATGCCGAAGCGAACAATCTACAACCACCTGCCAGCAGAAGCCTCAAATGATCCATTCCTCAAAAAAGAAGACGTCATGCAAGTTATTTTTTTGTTCCTTTCGTCTTTTACTTGTTATTTTAGCTCTCTCCAAACAAAGCTCTTGCTTGACTGATGGCAGTCAAGCAAGGGGAAGTCTACCATGTCTACAAGAAGAAGAAAGCTAGAAGGTATGAATGCATCGACTGCAGACAGTAAGATTTTGATCAATGTTCTCAAAACTAAAAATTCTTTTTAGTAAAAATAAAAATGAAAGACCAAAGCCGCTGCCGACTATGACTGAAACAAATGGCCAATTCAAGCGCAACCGGGGGACTCATCACGCCAAGTGCTTCGATTGGAATCTTAATGAATTGCTGGCAAGGAAAGTGGATCGGTGCATGCGCAAGGAAGTGAAAAGCAATCCATTGATGAAGCCTCAAGAAGCACATGAACGTGGACAGCAGCAGTTACTCAAGCTCACCAAGGATTCTCAGCGGTCAATGCCTGTTCGGAACAGAAGAAAGCCACGCGGAAGTGCGCCGAATTGTCGCAGAATACCTCAAGCAACACAAGGGCGACGACTGGTGCACGCTATTCCTGTTGGACAATGAAATCGATGAGCACATCAAGAACATTGCAAAGCCGGCCAAGGATGCATGGCAAAGGAACCGTTGGGCAGAAAACATTGACATGGCAGCAGCTTCCAAGGTCTTTCATGTGAACGTTCTTCTCTGCGACACAACAGGATGGATCGTCTATTCGCCAACTCTCCAGAACACGGTAGAGATTTAAATTTAATTTGATTCACTTATAATTGTTGATTTCAGATCCAATTGAAACAAGACCTCACGCTCCCGTCATTGCCAGTCTACTTCAGTTCGGGTCATTATCAAGCAATTCTGGGAGTCTCCGAAAAATCACCATCATTTATCTCACATGTTTTATGATGAACCTAAAATAATAATTTTGAAGTGTTGAATAAAAATTTTCGCGGTGTTTTTATTGTTGAATTGAATTGTTTTGTCATTACTTTGCGCTGAATGAAGTACTTTTTGTGCTGATTTCTAAAAAATATTGGCTGATTTTCGACCTCAAAGCTGATTTTTTAAAACTTTTAGCTAATTTTGGGGTTTTCCGACTTGGCAACCCTGGGTTACTGCAACAAATATTAGTCTGCAAATGCGGGTCACATTTGTAAATGTCAACTTTTAAATGAAGAAGAGAGAAGAGAGCTGAGAGAGAATCCACCTGTCCACCTCATCTTCACGTCGGGAATGCTAAAATATCTCAACCATAAGAAATTATTATATCAATACCATCAGCTGACCTTATATTTGTCTTCCAGTGGGAAGAGATTGGGCAAATTCATCATCACAAATTTGTAGGCTTGCCAAATCTTGTTGCCTGAATTCAGGCCAGATAATAAGAAGAGACAAGAATAGAAACGTATCTTACAAAAAGTTTTGTATCCCAAGAGTCGAAAAACATCCAAATTGATGTCCCGTCCGTTTGAATGATAAGCCAACAGAGCAAACCTCAGAGCATCAGTTTCTTTAAATTATTGTTCACGCCTAATGCAAACCGATAATTAATTATCTCTCACCACATTCTGGAATACCCAGTTTGAAATCACGCTGCAGACCAGACTTAGTGGTAGATAACTCCCTGAATTTTTTAAAAGAAATGTGACAATAGATAAGTAATATACTTTGGACCCAAATTTCCTTCTTCAGGTTTTTTTTGAGCTCATCCAGTGTAATCCCATGAATAATGTCCAATGGATCAGTCACATTTCCCAAGGACTTACTCATCTTTCTTCCTTAACATCAAGTTGCGTGAAGAATGTTATAAATAAGGATATAAATAAATAAATAAACCTACACAATTGTCAAGCAAATAGCCTTCACCTGAAAGTATGTTAACAAACATCAGATTGTGTCGCACGCCCACTTCATAGTCGACATGATCATGAGCCGGAGTGATCTTTACAGCACCTAGAATTCCAATTAATAGGTTTAAAAAAGAAGAATATGAAATACCTGTTCCAAAACTCATATCCACGAATGAATCTGCAATGATCAACAGGGAGCGATCAAGGAAAGGATGCTTGCAATTCTAAAATTCCATCATAAAAACTATTTTGCAGACGAAAGAAGCTAATCAAACCTTTCCAACAAGATGGCGGTAACGATTGTCTTCCTGCAAACAAGTCAATGCTTTCAACTCCTCTTAAAATACAAAGTGCATATAGGGTGAACAAAATTTTCATCAAAAAAATAAAGCAATATCATAAAGTCTACCCTTCGGATCCATCGAAAAAACGTGGCGGCCCCAATCAACACTTGCTCCCAACTTTTTGATCTGGTCGTGAATAGTATATTGCTTCCTAAAATCTCAAAGGAGTCGTGAACAGCAAAGCAATATTGAGCAAAATGTTACTCATCCTTCCACTTCCACACCTCCTCAATGAATTTCTCTCGCCCCAAATCGTGTCTCGATAGTCCTTGTTCACGCAGTAGTTTTTTCTCGACCACCACCTGAGTAGCAATCCCTGCAATTTAACCAAGACATTTTACAAAGGCATTCAAATATAAAAATTGCAAAGGTTTTACCAGCGTGATCACAGCCTAAAATTTTGTGATAATGACATTGCAAAAAGCAAATGTTGTGTAAAACGCACCCGGATTGTAGAGAACGGTCTTTCCCTTCATTCGATGCCTAGAATAGAAAAACAAATAGAATCAAAAACCATAAGTTCCCATTACCATCGACACATTACGTCTTCAACCTAAATAGAAATTGTAAGCAAAAAATCTATAGCAAAATGAAATAAAATATCGCACAGTGGTTGCCAAAGCGTGTCCTACATGCAAAGAACCAGTCACATTCGGTGGAGGCATGACAACTGTGAAGCTTCCTTTGGGGTTAGGAATACTAAACACATGGTTGAAGCGGATGTGAACGCCATAACTGTTTACCTTAGATCACGACCGTACTCTGGACGAAAGAAGCCTTCCTAAAACTATGAAGATAAGAAGACCAATTTGGCCAAGTATACATGATACCTTCTCACACCATTCATACCACGCTGCTTCCACAAAAGTTGGCGAATAACCAGTAGGCAGCGGCAGACTCACATCTAAAGCAAAATCAACCGACCAAAGTCAAAAGAAAGAATGACAAAGGTTAACCTTACTTGTCGCCCGGCTTAGTGTTTCCCTCATACAGAACCGGAGCCCTTGATCTTATTTTGTTGATCTTCTTCTCTACTCTGCTTTGACCAGGAATTTTGTCTGTCGAAGTTTGCATTTTCTAAATTCAGTAAAATGAAGACAATATGCTAAAGGCACTTTCACAATGCGACACTTTCACTTACACTTTCACCGTAGAACACAGAACACAGTACTCCTTTCACTTGCACTTTCACTCTCACTTTCACTCTCACTTTTACTTTCACTCCGTTCACAATGAAGAGTCGGTATGAATCCAACTGGATACAAAACTGACTGGATACACCGACCAGATACATTGACAAGTGGATACACCGACTAGATACATTGACAACTGGATACACAGACTGAATAAACAAAAACAACATTTTTGTGGGATGATTCCAATTAGTGAATAAATTTTGCAAAAATACAAAAGTACAGGGTGGGGCAATTTTTTCTCATGAAGGAATTTTGGCCATAACTTTTTTATATTCCATGATTTAGACACTATTTTTTTATTCGAAAGCTGACACTCTAGGAAACCGAATGACACCAAACTTGCTTATTTCGCACGTCGTTATCATTATTTCAGGGGGTTATTTGGGTATGTTTTTCAGGGTATTTTTGTCTTGAAAGGAAGTCATGTTATTTCGACATTTTGACCTGTTTTTCGTCTCCTATCTACCTCGAAGGTAGGTAGGTACCTACCACAACAAGTGTCCACCTCCAGTACCCGATAATTTTGAATTTTAAGAAAAATTCAATCAAACCTTGCTATCCTACCTATAATCATGCGCTGAACGCGGTTTGACAATACCAAAATACCGAAGTTACCAGCCAAAACCTCAGTATCAAGATAGCGAAGTATTCTAGTTGAATACCTCTCTTCACCAAGATAAACTTCATATTGTTTAAAGCTTTTGACTATGTTTGACTATCTAAACCACTATTCTTGGACGCCTCCAACCACTCTGAACCCAACATATACCTCATGAGCTGAGCTCAGCACCCAAGCATAGCACCGATTTTGTGTGCCCGATTCTTCTCCATGTGGTTACCCCGCTTGAAGAAAATGGTCTTTATTTCTTTAATTGACTTTTAGATATATTTCGTTCCGTAAAGGTTTTAGTCTTTGTATACATGTTATATATTTGATTAATTCGTCTTTTTGTATTGATGCAAAATTCATGTTATTTTCAAAGTTTGGGAATCTTACGTGGGAATTTTCAGCTAAAATTTCACGGACACCTCCATCGACAATTATTTTCAAACCTCTTCGGGAGTGGTACTAGAGAGTAGGAGGATTAATAGAGTGATTGTAGTGACTAAGGTAACATTTATTTCGCAACCAAGACATATAAGATGAAGAAAGATTAATCGTATTTTTCTATCATAGGAGAGCATTCTATAACACTGTTGATTAGGTTGACGTGATTCTTTTCATAATGCAAGGCAATCGAAGACACTTCAAGGTAAGGCAAGTTCATCATCTATAATGTCTTTGATTCTTACTAGTTCAAAAAAAAAAGTATTACAGGTCGGCAAACTGTGTCATCTGGTCTATAAACTTCCCACTCGTTGCTTCCATTGCAAACGATAAAATTGACATTGAATCGTTTTGAAGCGGCAACGAAATCCAGTGGAAAACGTGCATATTTTGACACATCTGTGGCACTATTTGCCGGAGACTCTCTAAGATTCGGCTGAATTGTGCTTGTTTGATACATTCGTTCTAAGCAAAACGAGTTTAGTTAGGTTTTGTAAGCAAAACTAAAAGAAGATACTTAAAAGACTATCAGTAGTGCTGTCGATAAAACGCATGATTTGTTGTCTCACGATACAGTGGCTGTCCACGCGCCCAGTAATACGAAGGCTGAGTGTTCTAAAACTCAAAAAAGCAATATGATCTGAACCGGTTTATGCATAAACGCGACATACCTAAAGTAGCAGTTTCCGTCTCCTGAGATTTTGATTTGACTGAAAGGCTATCCTATGTTGCACTTGAATTTGTCTTCCTGTCCATGACGCAAATGTTTATTGTACACATGAGATAATGAAAACTGCTGGCAAATCTCCACTTCTCTATCTTTAGAAAGTGGCACATAACTTATAAATCGAGGCAAACTTTTACAAAAAAATTTTCGTTATTTTTACATTTTGTTGTGGACCTTAAAAAGTAGAAAAAATCATTCATTTTTCATTGCTTGTGTGATATAAATATGTATGGTAAAAGAACAAGCAGGGCTCAACCAGCAGAATAAGTAGTAGCAAAAGGCAAAGGGTAATCGATCTGTTCACTCCTTTGTGCCTTTTTTCATCCCATCTTTTGATTGCCTTGTGGCTCCTGCTGTTGCTGCTGATGTTTTATTTTCTCTTTTGACAAATTTATAGAAAGCAATAGTTGAGCTATGATGAAAGTGTGAGCTTTGGCCATTGATCAAGACAGCTGTCCCTAATCCTCTGACGCCAATAATTCCTTTTGGCTGAGGCAGATAATGTAGCAGAAGTCAGTTCTCTTAATCGATTGTTCACCCTCTTTTTTCTTAGCTTTTAAAACCATTTATATAAATCTGTGTTTTGCCTTTTGCACATTTTGTGCTTTTTGTTCTTCAGAGGACCTATTTAGAAATGCCCTTTTTTAGAATGCGTTTTATGGATCGAATTTCTTTTCGCTTGTCATAATTACTCGTTAATCCAGCTAATTGATTTATGTGTATATGTTTATAATAAGAACAAGTAGAGTAGACTGTAAACCAAGAATATAAAAAAATCAAACAGTAATGCTGTTGAAATTTTTCTTCTTTACAAAACTGTATTTACAAAACTATTTAAAGAGCCATTATCACAAACATACTTGCACGGGGTCACAATCGCGTTTTAGGTTTGAAAAATTTTCGGATGCAAAAATCCAACAAACAGAATTGGTAGAGCTCGTGGTATTTAAGAGAGCGCAATAAACAACAATGCAAACTACTTTTGCTGCTCAAAAATATAGACTCTTGAGGTTGAGGTGGTAGCTTGTTGGAAGCTGGTGGCTAATAACGGTAATTCGGTACATAAATAATTCCAACCAGTGGGAA
>JAMRYI010000507.1:0-119108 GCA_029231635.1 Ditylenchus weischeri
TATTAAAGATTGGTGGGTTAGCAAGTAAGTAGCAATACAATTTTGTTCCAATTATACAACCGATTCTCAATGGTCAGCCCTCCATTTATTTGATTAAAAATCTCAACATGAGAATATTTTTTTTATATAAAAAATCCACGGTCATAGTGGCCAGCGTGACACAATTACTGGGTTGACCACTATAGAGGGAGTCGACTGTATTTGAATATTCAGGTATAGCTTTTTATTTACAATATTTTCCTTTTTTATGGGGGGAAGAAGGGGGCAGGGGGTTGATAATGGTCAATTGAAAGACAATCTTAGTTCAAAGCTTGCAAAGTTTCTTTAATTAAATGTTTTTTTTTTTGATAATTTAATTTAATTTTGACCCCAAATTTCTGAAAAATGACCGGAAATTTGAGATTTTCATTTACCTTTAAATATTTGTGTTAATTTTTTATTTTTTTTTATTTTTAATGTTTTCTATAGCCCCGTTGTCTCAGTTTTCTATTGAGCTATCAAACACCATTGCATGATTACAGATTCAAGAGATAGAGATTTAGAAGTTTAGAAGTTACTTCATGTAACCCTATAGATCTCTACATTTTTGAAGTTATTCAATAAAATTTGATAGCTTGTTACAAATCTGAGATCCTGGGCTACACTATTATGCAAAACTTTTTGAAAAAACACAAAAATTCAAAAAATTTCGATTTCAAATTTGCGGTTATTTTTTAGAATTTTGCAATCATTTTTATTAATGCCTATTTTAGTAAAATCCATCTCAAATTCACTGCTTTCCCGAACAAATTTTTGTACTATACACAAATTCTTTTTATGCATTTTTGCCGGTTTTTTCCATAACCATTTGTTTTCCAACTTCATCGCTCATACCACCCAACCTTTTCTTTTTTTTCTTATTCCCTGCAGACCATTTGCCTAACACAGAATTTTATTCTCTAAAACATAAACAACTAAAAATAGTTCCTGATTATTTTTTGTGTTTTTTCTAAAAAATTTCCAATTGTTTTTTTGGCTACAGCAAGAAGCATCAAACAGATTTTTCATTAATAAAATGTTCGCACTTTGTGGACAAGTCGTAAATGTAAACATTTTTTATGTGTTTCCTTTTTTGGAAAGCGATGTCAAGGAATCAATAGCGGACTGGCAGGAAGCCGTGTCTTTATGGACTAGTAGTCCAAGTCAAACAGAAGGCAGAACAAATAAGGACGAGGAGCATGAACAACCCAATTCAGACATTACCAAATAGCCATAAATAAAGTTTTGAAGAAAGTTTTACATTCACGAAAAGCACTTTTTAAAAACCATAAACCGCATTTAGCCGTTTATTTATGAAGCACGTAAATTGGGGTACATAAAAGTGTTTATTAGATGCTAATTTGTGGGATGAAAAGACTCTCTTGGGAGATATTGTAAAAAGCTATGAAAAGCTTATTTATAGAGTGTCCCTCCTTGCAGTGGCTAAAAAATCTTTTGTACGGTACTGAACCAAATTTTGGGCCTGTTGAGAAGACGGCCAATTATTTTGCTTAGTCTATCCTGTTGTTTTTTTAACTTGCGCACAGTTCGAGGTTGGACATCATAAGACAGAATTAAACGTTTTTGCCGAGCTGCAAATGTCCATACCTTGCGCCCATAATAGGGAGCAAGCCAAAATATGCCGGCTTCTTTATTAGGGCCAAACTTTGTTGTTTGTCAATAGCTCATGCAACAGGGGTGATCTAAAACCATGCGTCAAGGGATTGGTTACCTTGCTGTAAGAAAATAATTATGCTTGGTTAATAGCCGTGTAAATAAGCTCACCGACTTGGAAAATGTCTTACTGAGCTAAAAAAACACACAAATTTTGAACAAAAAATCACTTTTTGGTCACTTCAAAGGACTGCCCAGCGATTGGGTACACACTTTTTTCAAATTGGCGCCTTTTGGTGCTCAGCTTGGGACACACATTTGACGGTACGTGACAAAATTTGCCCGGGACCGAAAACGGCAAAAAATTTGGGCGTGTGGTCAATTCGTCCACGGTCAATTCATGCGCAGGTCAATTCATCCATAGGTCAATCCGTCCACAGTCAATTCGTACACGGTCTAACACCTTAGTACCTCTACTTAGGTACAATCTGAGCACCCCCAGGACGCCCTAAGGAGCATTAAACTACTACAAAACTTAGGTTCTTGCAACTCAAATCGCTTTTTTAGCATTATAAAACCATCTTCAGGACACAATTTTCTGATTCTGGAGGTACTCATACATGGAAGGTACCAGGTGGTTTTTGCATCCACCCTGAAGCTCACTGGTCGACCTTCGACTTGTGATTTGGGGTTGTCCACCTCGGAGTAGGTGCTGTTCTTCAAGAAAATATAATGTCTGCTACCACCAGGATTCGAACTTGTAACCTCAAAATTTTGGAGGCCCTTCCAGGTGGACGTCCAGCTGGACAATTGACTACAACCTGAAAACTTGGCGACAGAAAAACCTTTTTATATTTACTAATCTATTCAGGACATCGTTTCAATCAAGATAGAAATGATTATTTGCTCATTCAGAAAAATTCACTTAAATTTTGGGTCGTTCACCTCGGAGTGGGTATCTGACCAGAGTATTGACATTATGGGAAAGTATTGAGAAACAATGTTTTGGACGTAACAAAACAACTGTTTTCAGCACACGATCTTGGGTTGAATAGTACATTTTTTTCGGCCTTTAGATTGGGCATTTGGGCAATTTTACCAAAAAAAAAAATCCCAACTCCAAAAATGTTATTTACGGGCAAATTTTGTCCGTGATCGTACATTTGAGCCCGCCCTAACGTGCGCTGGCCTATCCTTGCTTAAGCCTAAAGCCTAAGTTAAAAAAATTTAAAAAAAAAGATGCGAAAAACCGGAGTTTCAAAATGCTCAAATTCAAAAAAAGTGTACCCAATCACAATTTGTACCCAATCACTGTCTTACGCTTCAGATCGGGGGAATGCTGTAGAAAGGTGAAATACTGTGCCTATTCTTTAAAGCATTTTTTTCGAAGGTTTCGAATTTTGATGTGAGATATCTCTCTGTGATTTATTCGTTTCGCTTGTGAAAACTTATAATTTTGTTTAAAAATCTAAAAAAAATCTTAAAAGAAGTAGTCTTGTTTTTTACCACCGAAATCAGCTTTTTCAAAAAAATTATGAAAGCTTGAAAGACTACCTTAACAACTTGTTGCGGACAACTTTTTGGTGTCTGCTCCATCAGTCAGATCTTCCTTTAAGGTGTCTGTGATAATGGTTGCCCCATCGTCAATGTCCAAAAGGCCAGCGGCTTGTCCACTGATAGGCACTGTTCCATCCCATCTCGCTGTTACATGGTCTATAAAACAAACATTTATGAATGTGTTTGAGTGTGTTGTATTCTGATTTTAAAAGAGGATACCTGTTTGAAGAAATCTTTGAATAATTGCAACAAAATAAACTTAACTTACTTGTCGTTGCTTGATTTAGGTGAGGGAAATATTATAAAGACCATAGTTGCACGAGCGCCGGCGCCGGTGTGAGCCCCAAAATTTTTCAGAAAAAAGGGGCGCCGGCGCCCCTTTTTGCAGCAATGTGCTTAGTAATTTTTCAGTAAAGATCTTTAAGCAAAACCATGTTAGTGTATAACAAGGAAATGATTGATGCATGATTTTGTTTTCCGCCCTTTTTTATAATAAACTTAAAAAATATTTTTGCAAAAAAAACTTTCTGAAAAATTTATTCATCATTTCGGCACCCGGCGCCGAAAAAAATTAAGTGCCATACTTCAGTCACCTCAATGCACTCGGAGCCGATTTTCAAAAGCGCCGGTGCCGGCGCCCGGCGCCGAAAATTTTTTCCGTGCAGCTATGATAAAGACCATTATGTAAAAACTGTGTTATAAATCACTTTCTCAGCACGAAAATCGAAATTTGAGTGTATGCGTGAAATTTCAAGCTAAAAAATCTGGCCTTTTCAATAAAAGACTGCAGTATATAAAAAAATTATTGGATCGTCAGAATTGAAAATTTAAGTTAATTGAAAATTTAATTTAATTCCTGTATCCTGTTTATTCAAACAAAATTATAAAAGTTTCCATTTTTTCCAAGAATTATCTACAAGTAAGTTTATTACAAAAATATCCTTTTATACATAGCGTACATACTCACGTAGAATACCCTAAAAAGTTCATTTTCCCAAGAGTCGAATGTAGTCCTTATTGAAATTCCAGAGTTGAAATTTTGGTACTTGTGCAGTTGGGGGGTCCCTTTTTGTTAACTGTGAATAAGGTTTGTATGCCTCCTAAGTAATTTTTATACGCTAAAAACGACAAAAAAAGTTGTTTTCCTACGTATTCCTTACTAAAAACTAAGAGTTTCAAAGATTTTTTATTTTGCAAATATTTACCATTTGCCTTGGTGCCCCAAGGCAAATTCTACTACAAAGCCAACATAATGTTCGTATCCTTCTGGCAAGTCAACAATCCATTATAGCCAGTCCACCCATTATCCTACTGCGTTTTAATCTGGGCAAAAATAGTCTCTTTACGCCTTTTTGATCATGAGTCTTGCTCGGAATTATGTCTAAGGTAAGTGAGTGCGCATCTCTAACTCCCAAGCCCCTTACACTGCCGAGTGGGTGCTTGGGGGCTTGGAGTTGAGATGCGCACACCCACATACCTTAGACACAAATCACTCGAAACTGACACTGGATGCATAAAAATGTATGCATACCAGAGTTTATTAATGCGGTAGGCCCCAGTATTCAAAACTATGTTCAAATTATCTTTTTAATTATATAGGTACCTTTTCCAGTAATTTTGCCTTGAGGAACCAAGGCATTAAGTAAATTTTTGCAAAAAAAACCTTTTTAAACTTTTACTTATTAGTAAGGAAATCGTTGGAAATCAACTTTTTAATCGTTTTTAGCGTATAAAAAGTAGTTAGGAGGCATTTAAACCCCATACACAGTTAATAAAAAAGGGGCCCCAAGTGCATATGTGCCGAAATTTTGCTACCCAAAATATAGGATTCGCAATGTTTAGGGTACTATCCATCACGAACTTTCCTCGCACCCAATAACACCAAATGCAATACACTATGTAATACTACTGACACCAACAAAGAAAAGGAAAATAGTAAGAATAGTAATAGAGCAAAATTAATTTTAAGTTTCTTTTATATTATTAACCCACATTTGCCGGTCGGCTAAACTTCGGCACCAGTTTTGATAACTTTTAGTAGCCCATATATTTTCAACGTCTCAATATTTTTTTTTGCATAAAATAGAGACAACTTTTCCCGCTACTTTTAGTCGAACATGATTTCAATCAAAACATGAAAAATTAATTTTATAATTAGGATATCCGTATTGGCTCGTTTAGGAACCCAAAGTTGGAGTTGGCGTTAGAGTTGGACAAGAATCGGAGTTGGAGTAAGAATCGGAGTTGGAGTATTTTGTACCGTGAACACCCCTTACTCCAACTCCGGGTTCCTGAACGAGCCATATAATGGTGTGAAAAGAAGCTTCTTGAAAAAATATCGATAGGGTTATCATGATACGGGATTTTTTTCGATAGATAAATTAAAAATGTTTACATCTTTTGAGTTTCTTGACTTTCATGGAAAAAAGCAAACACCTTCTCCATGAGTCATACATGAGGAACTAGCAAAAAAGAATTCAGAGTCTGAAGAGACGATAGATTACGAAACCCATTTAACAATTTTTTTTCGGATTTTTTTTAATATGAAATTTGGTCAGCGATGTGTAGTTAGGGAACTCATCTTTGTTGAAAATTTATTAATATATTGGCTTGTAAAGTAATTCTTGCCTTACCATTGGTGTAATTAGCGCTTTCCTAATGAGTTTCATAAACGCATATATATAAATAATTTTAAAATTTAGTTATGGGTTTCACAAGTAAAAACTAATAAGTAAAGTTGTGTCAAGAATTGTTTGATGGGTCTCGTAATCAAGACTTCAGCAAAATAAATTAAAATTTGCAACCCATCAAACAATCTCTGATACAATTTTACAAAGTACTTTTAGTCGAACATGATTTCAATCAAAACATGAAAATTTGAATTTTTCATAACCAGGATATCCGTATTGGCTCTAGGAATCCAAAACTCGTTAGAAGGGCGTTCAAACCATTGGTTTTTAAGGCAATAATTACTTTGCAAGCGAATAGTAGCAAAATTCTTAGATATTTAATGGCTAAATTCAGTTATAGCCTTCTAAAATAATGTAGAATGATGAATTTTTCTATTCAGAAGGTCAGAGGAAAGGAATGTAAGAAAGAGTAAGAAGGTCTGGTATGCTTTGGGGTATTATTCTAGCAACTTTCGAGATGCAATTTTCGAAATTGTGCAGAAAATACAGGAGTATAAATTACCCAGAGCTTACGATAAACAAAAAATTTCGTATTTACCTACCTATCTGAATTCGTCCATCTTCATGTATAGTGATTGTTGGACGTCTCAAAATAACCGTGTGTGTCCTTCCTGCACCTCCTAATCCAACCATTGGTGTTTTACTAAGCCGTCTAGCCTCACTTATCGAAAAAAGGGAGTCCACTGGCGAAGATTGGCTTAAATCAGGATGGAAAGCCGCATTGTTATTGGCTTGCAACTGACTCAAATCCACCGATGACCGCTGGAGTGGAGCGCCATCTCCAAAAAGGATCTCTTCCACTTCAGCACTGGCCACTACCGATATTTGTCTTGATCGTCTTCTTCTTTCGCTCGAAGTTGTGGCAACAATTGGGATGGGCAGTTCCACGGCCACTGTCCCTCCACCTCCAGTGCCTGTGGAGCGTCGAATGGTGGCCGTGTCGCCAGTGGCTGCTCCACTTCTTTGCAGCACTTCAGCAAGTTGGGCTGTTAGTCGTTGATCTATTTGACCCACCTAAACTAGGCAATGTTTGCAGCAAAGCTTACAAGCTCTTACCTGTATTTGGGATTGCCCAGCAATAGTCGGCCTTCTCACCAAATTAGGCTTGGAGCTGCTGGTGAGCGAGTGGAAAAACATTCTCAAACTTTAACTTGTTCTTAGCACTGGATAGAAATCTTCAGACTACAGCCCACCAATAGACCGCCGATAGAGTAGTAGCTGCTAAAACAAGTGCTACTGCTAATGATAATAATAATTATTATAACAAGTACTTGAAGTGTCCAATAAGTGGTAGCTGTTCAATAAAAAAACCTTTTTGTTGAGCTTGAGGCTTGAATAAAATGTCTGAACATTCATAATAAAGCAATACTCATCTCTATTGTTTCGGCATTCTTAATATTGTTGTTGGTGGTTGTCATCTCAGCACCAAGCTCTTGTTGCTAATTAATTGTTGGTCCTGTTACAGCCAGTCTAAGGCATTTCTCAACGAGGCACAAACAGCACAACCAAAATATGCACGAAAAATTGGTTTGAGCAGACCGAAAACACGAAAAAATTGAGCAAAAAGACCACCACTGCAACCCAGCAGGGAATCAAATAGCTTTTAGTATTAGTCGTGGTAGTATAACAAGTGTTAGTGAAGTCTTGGCGAGCCCAACTTTGGGTGACGAAGAAACATGGTTGGAAGGATGAGTAGAGCAGGCCAATATTGGCAATGGTCGCCTCTCTTTCATTTTGGAAAAGGGCTTTATCCTCTTTCTTGCCTTCCAAACATCGAAATTCAGACATGAGAGGGGGACTTGTTGGTTAACTTTGCTTGTATCTCTCCTCCTTCTTTTTACTTGTCATCATTTCGAATGGCTTTTTGCAAGTGTGAAGATGCTTGATGTACATTGGCTGATATGATTATTAGTTATAATCAGGGCACGCATAATTTTTTTTGAAAATAAGGACATTTTCGGGCATTTTGAAAAAATATGCTGTTTTATCCAGTGTGTATTGTTTCTTAGGTGTTAAAAAAAGATTTTTACGTCAAATTTGTAAAAAAATCAGATTTGGAGATCTTATATAAGGAAAAATCTTATTAATAAAAACGTTTATGTGCCCTGGTTATACAGTCGAACCTCGATATAACGACACTCCGGAAAGTTCGTTCCCGCCTTGTGTCCGACACTTTTTTACCTCGATTTTTGAAGGCTTTTGCCAGTTCTGTTTTGACAGTCAGGTCCAAAATATCGCAAGGATTCCAATTTTGCCGATCGTTTTTTTTTAAATTAAATTATTTTGCCTTTAAAAAAGCAAAACCTGAATATAAAGACACCCGTATTTTCGAAAAGGGGTGTCGCAAAATTATTTAGTTTTTGAAAAACGATCGGCAAAATCGGAATCCTTGCGATATTTGGGACCAGACTGTCAAAACAGAACTGGCAAAAGCCTTCAAAAATCAAGGTAAAAAAGTGTCGGACCCCAGGTAGGAACGAACTTTTTGGGTGTCGTTATATCGAGGTTCGACTGTAATAGATAATTGAACGTTGTTGCGGGACTCCTCCAGTGCCCTCCGTCATGCTTTATTAATTTTATTATTAAATTTAGTTGATAAGTTGCAGAAGTATGGAGAAAAACTGTCGTTGAAGCTATACTTCCTCTGGTCATCCAATTGTTTGTGGTCATGCAAGCTATTGGTTTGTGCATTTCCTTCCCATGCACTGTGATGCAATCAGACACAGCTTGTCTTGTTCATCTCTCTAGCCCACAGCACACCAGCTATGCATGGTTAATTCAGTGAGTGTAAGTGGAGAATATATAGCACCAACAGTTGGCTGTAGTCCAAATTGCTCATGCAATATATAATATATGAATATATATATGAACGGAGAAAGGGACTGGTTTAAAAGAAAAATTTTGGTAATTAAAAAATAAACGTTGAATTTAAAAATGAAAAAATGAGACACAAAAAGTTTGGTAGGGTACTGCTGTAGTACAGGGTGGTCTTTTATAATCTCCCTAGTTTGTTTTCGCCATAACTTTTTGAATTCATAGTTTTTCGGCGAGATCTTTTTTTATTCGAAAGAGCTGCTCTGCGCCGAGCGATTGTTACCAAATATGCTTATAACACTTTATTCGAAACCCCAAAAAATAACCAAAACAAATCAACAACAATTTCAACAAATTTCGGATATTTTCTGAATTTCTAATCTCGGTATTTCTGTTCTGTGCTTCGTCCGTTCACGGCAAGGCTGTACTCCAATCGGCGTTCATATGCTCCAATGGCTCTGTCAATCATGTCCTGAGGCAGTTCTTCAAAAGCTTGCTCAATTCTTCTTTGGAGAACATTCATGTTGGCGATTGGAGTTGTGTAGACCTTGCTCTTGTTCCAACCCCACAGGAAGAAGTCCATCGGCGTCAAATCGGGCGAGTAAGGCGGCCAGGCGATCGGAGCAGGCGCATTTGGCGATCCTCGGCCCATCCAACGTAGCGGCCCTCGGCCCATCCCTCTTCGATAAATCATTCTACGCACTGAGATCGTTGCTGAGGCGAAAAAGACATAAAAAGGCACATTTTTAAACAAGCCGTAGCTGATCAACAGAATCATGACAAAAATCAAAATTTGGTACCAATCGCTCGGCGCAGAGCAGCTCTTTCGAATACAAAAAAGATCTCGCCGAAAAACTATGAATTCAAAAAGTTATGGCGAAAACAAACTAGGGAGATTATAAAAGACCACCCTGTATTTTAACACTCCGCCTGTCGTGCGGGATCTTTGGGATTCCTGTCTCAGAATTTCACGCTGAACACGATAGTGATTTTGGTTTGAAAAATTTTCAACAAACATTCGTAGTTATTAATTTTGTGTATCGGCACGAAATTGCAAAAAAAATCATAACTTTTTAGGTACTAAATATTTTTTAAATCTGTAATGTAAATCTTGCAGGGCTATCTTTTAACTGATTATTTGTCCAAATGTCATTAAAATTTATAGCCGAACAAATCCAAAGTCTACAAAGTGAGCCCCTGGTGAGGACTCATATTCAAATGGCTATAAAATTTTTCGCACGAGACAGACTAAGTAACAACAAGATATCGTTTTGTAGAAAATCTAATCAGAATTTCGAATCTGCAAAAAATATAAAAAATATTTTTTCTTAAAAAAATTATGGCTTCTGTAAGATAGGTCACTTTTTGGAGCTATTATTTGCCTTCACTGCCGTGCACACCGACAATTTTGAAATTCTGACACTGCATTCGTGTTCAGCATGGCCGATTTGCTTAGAAAACTGTTCTTAGAATAAATAATTTAATGTCAAATTGCAAATTTTTCTTGAGACAAAAAAACATTTAAACTTCTCCAAAATGCTAAAATTAAATCATTTTTGTCTCGAGAGGAATTTGAAATTTGACATTAAATTATTTATTCTAAGAGCAGTTTTTTAAGCAAATCGACCATGCTGAACACGAATACAGTGTCAGAATTTCAAAATTGTCGGTCTGCACGGCAGTGAGGGCAAATAATAGCTCCAAAAAGTGACCTATCTTACAGAAGCCATAATTTTTTTAAGAAAAAATATTTTTATATTTTTGCAGATTCGAAATTCTTATTAAATTTTCTACAGAACGATACCTTGTTGTTATTTTCTGTCCCGTGCGAAAAATTTTATAGCCATTTGAATATGAGTCCTCACCAGGGGCTCACTTTGTAGACATCGGATTTGTTCGGCTATAAATTTTAGAAGATGGCCCTGCCTTTCTTCTTCAAGGTGTACATGGTGGCCCATCCTTAGCGCACGCTTGTTTTGGCACATAACTTTTCTTTTTAAATATCCCATTTGGCTAATTTTTTTTTGCAATTTGCTAGTGAGATTGGGGGCAACATTTTAATACTGAAGTTGTTATAGCCGGCATTCTTAGAACAACCAGGATTGGCAAAAAGTGGCCTTTCAGGCCACCTCTGAGGCCGCCCCACTTTTTTGTGAAATTTCATGAAGGTTTGTATTAATTTGATTTTTCGCTATAATATGCGCTTTCAAGATTTCTATAAAAAGATAAGGAAAATGTCTTTAAATTGGTATATAAAAATATTAGATGCGCTGATAGAATACAAACGATGAATGTGAAAAAATGAAGTTTTTTAAAAACCACCTAGTTTTTCGAAAAGATGCCAGATTTACAACAAAGTGTGCCAGAGTTTTTATAAAATCATCTAAAAATAAAAAGGTGCAAAATTTAGAATAAAAGGTGCCAGAATATGATTTGATTTTCACAAAAATACCAAACTTAAGACTACAGTCGACGCTCGATATAACGAACCTCCTGGGAGCAGCCGCAAGGGTTCGTTATATCGAGCGTCGACTGTATTCCGAACTGACAAATTTTTATGTATTGTGTATCACCTTCATATAACGTAAAGAGAGCAGTGACGTCCAATTGGTCGCAAGAGTCATCGTCTCCTTCTCCCTGGTCAACAACATAGTCCAGAGAGCTAGTGGCTGTGCTCAAAGAGGTGACTCTGTCCCTCTGTATCAGCAGGTTAGCAAGGGTAGGTGGTTTACTTCGACGACAAGAAAGACGACCCTTCTCCAAAGGTTTAGCTAATGAAATGTGCGGAAAATAAGTGGGTGGACGGAATGGAGCTGCTACACTGTACATTTGGCACCAAGAAAATATTTTATAGACAAATTATAAATAAATATATATAAGCAATAAGTAGCAGGAAACAAACAGGTTTTAGTCAGTGTCCGAAAATCGCAAAAAGTATCCTGTACTTTTCGGGATATTCTTTGAAATAAAGTGGTTGTATTAATATATATGACACCGATCCACTTTTAAATTTAATTTAGGCTTCCTTTTGTTTTTTAATAATTCAGATATTCTAACTGTAAAACTATTGAAAGTTTGTATAATAACTTGAATTATGGATTCTTGGAATTATTTTCATATTTAAAAAATATTTTAGCTTAAATTTGTGGGCTCTCCCATGTTATATCCAAAATATTTATATCTAAAAATGGTTCTAGCTTTATCCGGTTCTAGCCAAAAATTGTAGCACGGTTTCAGCCTTTCATAAGATACGATACCTTGGCCTCTCCCTCTAATGCTATATAAGAAATAAAAAAAATTGAAAGTAAAAGGCTAAAACGGAGCTAGGATTTTTGGCTAAAACCGGATAAAGCTAGAACTATTTTTGGCTATAACACAGAAGGGCCAATTTGTGTCAGTAGAAAAGGTTTTTTAATCAAAAAATCTAAACTCTTAAATCCATCAGCCAAAAAAAAAATCCATCATCCATCAGCTTTATAAGTATACGAGAATTATCAATATTAAATTTTTCACTTTCATTTAAACTAAACAAACTTAAAATACAGAAATACACAAGCGCTTAGGCTTTTCAAAGATAAAAATCCAGAACGCATATTCTAGTCTGTGATAGCAGCTTGAAATTAAGTGAACTCTAGCTATTTGCTTCCCAAAACAAACAAAAAAAGAAACAAAAGTGAATAGACAACAACATAGCCAGTGGACCACCAAATTAAACGGCAATTGCATGAATGGAGTCTACCTTTGCTCTCTCTTGCCACCAATTTTTTATTGTTTTTATTAGTGCTTTCGGCTCTTTTAGCAGTAGCTCCCAGTGAAATTGTAACAGATTGAGTGGCAGACAATTCCACCTTATTCATGTTTTTTTTAATCAAAGCAGCTTTGACAAGGAACAGATTGGATTTTCGACAATTTTTTGATAAATATTTTAGATTTGTGAATGCCTCAGAATTTGAGAAATAATTTTATTGGGGATTGAGGGAGAATAAATATGAAGGCTTCCACCTACTCTGCTTGGAGATTTTTAGCTTAGCTTCAGCTTCCTGAGCCTGCGCTCTAAGAATCAACGCATTGTCGATGAGCGGTGTGCCAACAGTGGAGCGTAAAAGTCCAGCTGCGCCAAATAGAGCCACTGCCGGGCTGAACTCGTTGTGGATTGCCTTAAGTTTAGCTAGATTTATCTTTGCCTTTGTGCTTGTCAAATAAATGTTGATCCTACGTACAGAATTTGTTTTTGGAGAAAAAATACCATTACGAAAACCCTTCTCTCAGTCAAATCAATAATAAAAATTAAGATCTTATTGGTTAGAGTTATTAGAAAAGCGTATGAGAAAGCTTTTAAAGGATTATGAAACTTTGTATGATCAGCGATTTTCGAAATTTGAATTCGCGCTGGACCAACTTTATTTTGTCAATAATATTTTCGAATTATTTTTTGTTTGCATTCAGAATGTTTTTAAAATTTTTAACCAACATTTTTAACTTTAGCCAAAAGTTGCTGGACTTTGCCAGTTGGGACAAATACAAGGTGTCCGGAAATTACGCGAATATTTTTCTTTTTGTCTTAGTTTTTGAAATATGTTATCAATTTTAACTTTTTTTATGTTGTCTGCATGATATATCTCTGCCTTTTAATGCGTTTTACGTCTAAATCATGGTTAATATCAAACTTCAGGGCAGTGCAAAACGATTTTTCGTGAATCAGCTCGAACTTGGTCCAGACCGAATGCGCCGAATCATCGTCAGTGGGTGTTGCAACAGATACTATTTTTGTCGCTGTTTATTATTTATTTTCTTGTTGTTGAATACTATTTATTGTTGCACAAATAAAAAGGAATGGGAAGTCTGTGCTTATTATTGGTTTTGCTGTGCCGGTCATTGTTAGTCATTAATAAAAACCCCACAATTATGAAGATTTACGCGGATTAGGGTCCCGAAAACGGAAACCGACCGGGCAAGGGGCTACATACATATTTTTTTATGTGTGCGTAATTTCCAGACACCCTGTAAGCATACTTTAATGGCTCTTCGGCTTGAGTTCAAAATCCTCCCACGCAGAGTGGTCAGATGGAGGATATAACCTGATATTCGTGTTTCTCGACCCCGATTTCACGAGAAAGCCGGCTGTTTTTTTAATTCTGAACAAAAAAAAATTTCGATCCACAGCGGGGGTATCATGGTTTTTTAGGGTTGCTGAATGGGTAAATACCCGGATATTTACCGAGCATTTACTGGTAAATACCCGACAAAATACCCGGCTATATAAAATTCGGGTATTTATAATAAAGAAATTTGCATGTATGTCGAATTAACAAATCTGTGATTCTGATGCCGGAATCATGCTCAGCGTAGTCGATTCACTCAAAAAACTACTCTTAAAACAATAACTCGCAGTTAATTTTTGAATTCCTTGAGAGACAACAAACATTTGAATTCAAACTGGTTCAAATTCTCGGATTTCCTTGAGCGTTTTTTATGTAAACGGGCATCTTTTCATAAATAAATATCCTAATTTTTAGCCTCTTAAATGCCTAAGTTTCATCATGGAGCTGGAGCTAATTAAATTGCAAGGAGGAAATGTTTTAATGACAAGGAGTATTTTTTTATAAATACCCGACATTTGGGTATTTACCCGGGTGAACACCCGAAAAATATATACCGGGTATTTAAGCAACTCCAGTTTTTTTAGTCAAAACTTCATAATTTAAATTGGCGCCCTTTGAATTTTCAAAGGGAATAAGGGCTATATATGGAGGGGAAGGAAATACAAGGGGCCACTAATCACACAGGGCCCACTAACAAGCAGATGTTGAACATAGTTTTGAATACTGGGGCCTACCGCATATAGAAACTCTGGTATGCATGCTTTTTCATGCATCCAGAGTCACTTTCGAGTGATTTGTGTCTAAGGTATGTGTGTGTGCACGCGCATCTCTAACCCATCAAGCCCATTGCGCCCCCGAAGGGTGCGCAGGGGGTTCTTGAGACTTTGGGATGCGCGGACTCACTTACCTGAGACATGATTCCGAGCAAGACTCTTGATCATAAAAACTATATAGAATCTATTTTTGTTGAAAAAGCTGAATTTACAGAAGTGTTCAACGTGGAAAACTGCGTTAGAATCAACACATCTTACAATCAGTCGTTGTCGCGTTAAATAATAAGTGAAATTTAAATTTTAAACGCACAGAAAAAATTATTCGAAAACATTATTGACATTATAAGAGTAGTACTGCTCGAATTCAAATTTTTTAAAATAATGTACCTATCAAGTTTTATGGTCTTCTAAGATTTTTAATTAAGGTTAGTTTGTCAATCGTTTAATCAAACTTCTGACCGACATCCTAAAAAATTTTAAAAGTGAGGCAAAAATTCTCTAAAGTTGTTTGAAATGACCTTTTTGACGTTTCATGCTCTTCGAATTGCGTAATTTTTAATAGTACAGTCGCCTCTCGATATAACAGACCCCTCAAGTTAGTTCCCGCCTAGGGTCCGACACTTTTTTAGCCCGATTTTTAAAATCTTTTGCCAGTTGTCTTTGGATGATTAAGTCCGAAATATTATAAGGATTCCGATTTTGCCGGTAGTTTTTGTGAATGATAACAATTTTGCCGAAAAGACCGGCTCCTCTCGATATAACGGACACCTATTTACCGAAAAGGTGTCCGTTATATTGAGAGGCGCGGGTCTTTTCGGCAAAACAATTGCGATTTTCAGAAACGATTGGCAAAATCAGAATCCTTGCAATGTTTTGGACCAAACGAGCCAAAGACAACTGGCAAAGGATTTCAAAAATCGGGCTAAAAAAGTGTCGGACCCTAGGCAATAACGAACTTGAGCGGGTCTGTTATATCGAGAGGCTACTATACCAAAATTCAGTTTGATTAAAAAATCTTTGGTTGACGTAAAATTTGTTTCATTGAAACTTAAACGTGTAGCCTTGAATCTCAGCACCCCAATAAAGCATCGAACTCTTGTAAAGGTTTCCATATTTGAATTAAGTACTTCTTCGAACAAGTTTCTCTATTCTAACACCTAAAGCTACGTTCAAATAAAGTGTCGGCCTAAGTGTTTAACGCGGAAATGGCCGTAACTTTTTTTCTGTTAGTACTATATTGTAGCTAAGATTCAGAGCTTCAAAATGAGCTATTAACAAGTTAAATCTGAGTGGAAAATGCTGGATAAAATGCTTAGCTCGGCACTCAGGTGGACATTAAGGCCAACACTCAGTCGAATGTTGACCCGAGTGAGAAAAAGGTAGAGAATTGTTTGGCAGTCATAAATTTAAACCTCGCTATTTAAATTTTTATTCCTAAACCTTTCAAAGGATCCTATTCTAATTATTATAAGTAACACTATTGTGAATCCCATCAGATTCGGGGTCGTTGCCGGACTTTGCCGACAACTGTATATTGCTTCCGCCCTGCATTGACCACGTTTTATTCGAAAGTTACAGTCTACTCTCGATCTAACACCGCTCCCGAGACCGGCCTTCGGCGGTGTTATATCAAGAGTGGTGTTATAAAGAAGCGGTGTAATATCGAGAGTAGACTGTAGTTACTTTAAAAGCAGCGTGCATTTTGCGTGGGATTTTTGACAATTGTTGTTTTCTTTTCTTAAGCCCATTTTTTCATTGATAATTGCTAATACATTGCTTGGTCAACTTTTTACGCACAATCCGAAAATGTTACCAGGATAAAAATATTAATTGAAAAATCTCACGAAAAACATAAAAGTTGACCATAACATTCATACCATATTTCCCTCACATATCCTTTTTCCATTCGAAATCCTGTTCTTGACATTTTGTTTTTCGCTACTTTTTCTGGACAGTTAATAGGCAACTTACCGCTGAGACGGTAGCTAAGACAATAAGCTACATTTTAAACTTCTGACCGACAGTAGTATCTTGCCTAATAACTATCTAAAAACGAAAAGCAACGACACAAGAATCTAAAAAAGATTTGTGAGGGAAATACGGTATGAATGTTTTGGTCAATTTTTATGTTTTTTTATGGAAAACATTTTCGAATTCTGCGTAAAAATTTGGCCAAGGAATGTATTAACAGATGAGCCATTACCAATAAAAATGCGGTTAAGAAAAGAAAACAACAATCATCAAAAATCCCTTTGTGCTCAGCGCGTCCCAGGGTTAAGCAGCTGGGGATTCAGAGCTACACGCTAGTTGAAATTTAAAAAACTAAGACAAATTGGAGAAAAAAAGTGAAAAGTCAGAAAAAATAAAAATGTTGGTACTAGAAAAAAGTATTACCTTGCTTGGGGATCAGACAATACAAATATTATTAAGTCAATTTAAGATAAGGGAGTCAATTACGGATGTGCGATCTACAGTCGGCTCTCGTTTATCCGACACACCCTCAAAGTTTGTCCCAGCTTAGGGTGTGAAACTTTTTTTATCTTGAATGTTCAAATCTTTTGCCTGTCTTTGGTTGATCTAGTCCGAAATATTGCAAGGATTCAGATTTTGCCGATCTATTTTTCCAAATCCTTTTACATTGTCATAAAGACTCGCGACTCTCGAAAACCGACACTCCTTTTTAAACATCAGGTGTCGGTTAATCAAGAGTCGCGGGTCGAACGGTTGGCAAAATCGGGATTCTTGAGGTATTTTGGATTTGACCAACTAAAGACAGCTGGAAAAAAATTCAAAAATCAAGTTAAAAAAAGCGTCGGAATTTGAGCGGGAGCAAACTTGGGGGGTGTCGGATAACCAAGAGTCGACTTTAGTAGTATCGTATTTTTTTCATTGATTATGGTTTTTAAAAACAGAATGCAAGTTTTGTCTATAAGATTTCTCAAAAAAGTATTTGATGTTCTTGGCAATAATCCCTCAAAAATAGTTATTTCAGAGCCCACTCACCTGTGAATATATCATCTGTTGATTTAGAACAGCTGCAGCTCGCTGGTGTTCCTCTTTCTCTTTCCGCTGGCTGTAGAATCGGTAGAACATGATGGTGCAGTAACTCTTTGATGCACACTAATCACAGGCGTCAATAATGGGATAAATTTGGTGAAACTTGGCCTGCCAGCAACAATAATAGTCAATAGGAATGAACAATTTGGAGAAATTTCCAAAAAACATTTTAATGTGTCTGCAAGCACAATGGTGGAGAAAACAAGAAGCAGTGCTGGAGGGCAGTAGCAAGAGGTGACAATTGGAATGAATTGACTGCAAACACGGAGGAGTAGTGGGTGGTGGAAGAGAACAGAGGGGGAATTAGTAGTGTGGAAGAGAGTGTCTTGGAATGCCACTACTGAATGGGCATGGCAGCAAGGCTGAGCTGCATGTACTACTACCACCAGCACATCACCCCACATAATAACTGGTTGGTTTTGACACTAGTGCCGCTGCTGGACAATGGCAAGCAAAAAAGTGATTGGAATAAATGGCCGGCTAGTTAACTATGGTTGCGCGAATTCAAGACGAATGTCCTCTATTCGTCACCACTTACAACTGCCCGCAAGTGATCGTTTATAAGATAGCAGGAATTTTTCGATGGGTTGTGATCATTTACCCAAAGAAAAAATATTTGGAATAAATGGTCGTATTTGTGACTATTTAAGATGATCGCTGTCAGCTTGTCATCATTCTCAACTGCCCAGAATTGTATAAGATAGCAGGAATTATCCAATGGTTTGTGGTGGTTAGCCGATGGACCGGTAACAAAAGCCCACGTTGCTCAAACTTAGCAATTGCTCACGTTACCAAAATGACTGATAGAGTCTTGGGGACACTATGAAGACTTCGAAGAACTGACTGAATCAATTTTTTAAATAAGCTGATGGGTCGCAATATGTTGAGCTAAATGGCTTTTACAATAATAGCTTTTCTCGCAATAGTACTCTTTTAAATTAAAGGGGCATGCTCACCTGTTCAAAACTTGTCCCCGCCAATTCAAAATTTTTCCTAATTATTGAACTTCTGTTCAGATTTTTCAACTTGGTTTCTGACAAAACTACACCTAAAATTAAATTCTAGGCTTTGTTTTGTTAGAAACTTAGTTGAAAAATCCGTACAGAACTTCATGATTAGGAAATTTTTGAATTGGTGGGAATAAAATTTGAACAGGTGAGCATGCCTCTTTAAAGTTGAAAATTTATGTGTTGATTAGCTTAAAGTCTCAAAAGATTTTGAGTGAAATTTTCTTAAATTAGAATAGATACTTAAATTACTAGTAAAAAATTTGAGCCATCACCAAGAAAATATTTAAAGACAAGCCTTATTGACAAGCTTTCTCGTTTGTTTGTCTAGCCTGCAGGAAGTGGTAGTATTGAAATCCGGAACACTTTGCTTCCATTTTATAAAACAAGCCCTAAAAAGGCAATAAAAACAGAATAATTTTACTGATTTAATAAAGGAAGCATTGAGAATCTTTTCGTGGAATACATAAAAATGGAGATGAACTCATGTTTCAACAAATAGGTTATTTTTTTGGAAATCCAGACAGATTAGTTATAGACCAATGCATGTTCTTGACACTTGAGCAGTAGTCTTTGAAATAGTTCTCAGTCATGTCAAATTCATATCAAGTTGTAAGGAGGGGAGTTTTCGGAAGAACCGAAAAAGGAAAAAGTATTGATTCAAAATACGTTTTGTCTCGTGTGGAAGAATAATGTACCGACTAGAGTTGCTGAAATGACCGGTCATTTTCTAAAATGACGTCATTTTCTGTCATTTTCCTAATTTTACATGCCTCTTGCAAATAGTGCTAATTGTTGTTCGAATACGCTTTATTGATCGAAGAAAATACATTCGTACACATACATTTATTCACTTTCAACTGAAATCATCCATAAACAATTCATGCATTTCGCTCGAGAGATTTTCTTCTTCATTTTCATTTGCTTCCTCCGCCATCTCCAAATTCACTGCTTTCTTGAAGATATCCCTGTACTCCAGCAGTAGATTGTGCTTCATGAAGACGACTTGGCTGGTGGTGTCGACCTTCATTCTGGATAAACCACACATAATCATCAACAATATTAAAGCAAAAGTTAGAAAATAAAAAACCTGTTCCAGAGCTTCGTATGGATTCCACCTCTCAGAGACCAGTTCCTCTCAGTAGGGGCAGCAGAGATTGGAGAGATAGCGCATCCATCGTGCTCATGGCGTCCCAAGCATAGCTCCTGTTGTCGATAGCGAAGAGTCCAGTTCCGGCCAACCACTGAGCCCATTCCGTTATCACCTGAAATATGCCCCTATCAAAGTATCAACACACATGAATGTAATTCCCACTTCTCCTTCCCTTCCTGCAAACACAGGGTTCTTAAGGCACTTGTTGGCCAGCAGCCCGATTGCCTTTTGCTTGTCTTCGTTGATCAACGACTGACCTCTGTCTGACGGCTCAAGTAGCTAGAGAAGGCGTGCCACATCGGTTTCGCCGTTAATGGATTGTGTGCAATCAAGCTGTAGGTAATTGAGGAGACTGAAAAAGTCGTGACCGATATGGGAGTCCGAAAAACGAGAAAATCACTGAGTGCCGATCGAAATATATGGATGAGCCGAAACCTCAAGAGGTGATGGCGAATGTACCGGCACCTCAGGAGTTGATGATGTGTGGACCGATGCCTCACGAGTTGAAGAAGACGAGTGGACCGAAGCCTCAAGAGTTTAAGAAAGGACCGTTGCCTCTGGATGGTGGAGCCGACGCTACGATATTCTCTGATGCTGCTAGCTCGGCTACTTTGGTCAAGTCAACTGGTAGATCAGCCCAAGCTTCCTCAAGTGGAATTCGCTCAGCCGACGCCTGGATAGTCGCAACCCATGGAGTAGACGAACCGACCTCTGGGGGCCTCACAGAAGAAAGCAAAGAAGTCAAGATAATATATCATCCTATTTGTGAGTTCACCGTCTGTCCTTCTGTTAGTGTGTTGAAGAATAAACTGTTAGATTATGTCTGTCTGGAAGGTGCTGTACGCCCAGTGAATAAATCCTTACGGTTTTTAGTTTCTGAGCCATAAGGATTTTAGACTTTACTAAATGTTTGAATAAGTTCTTAATTATACGAAGCTTTATCCATGAGCTTTTCTCGAGACTAAGGAAAAGTAAAAAGAATACATTCAGGCCTTGATATAATAACCTCCTTTAAAATCTACTATCAACCCAAATTTAGAAATATTTTTTATTTCATTTTTAATTACCGTGTGGATTATATAATTTTACCATAAAATACCATAACTTTTCAAAAAAATTAATCATCATCGTGTGAATTTGAAACCTTAAAATTATAATTAACAAATTATTACTTTCAAAAATTTTTGCAGCATAGAGTACGAAAAATTCCTACATCAGAAAGCATAGAACAAATTTAATTTTACAAAGAACAAATTTCAAGGTTCAACTTAAAAAAAAACATATGAAAGTTTCACTTGTATGAATTTATTTTTTATTATCTCTTGGCGGACTTTTGTGCTCATATTTTGAAATACAAAATTTTCATAAAATTTTTCCAAATAATAGGTTTTGTAGCCCTTTGTCTCCTCTTCAAAATGACATATACACTTTTTATTTGTGATGAAATTTCACTTCACAAAGTAAGGAAGGGGTATAAAATGAGTCATGCATCAGCTTGTTTGTGTTGTTTTTTTTGTCTGGATACTGGCTGCCCAATTCTCCCGACCTCAATGTTATGGACTACTTTGTCTGGCCTTACCTCCATTCGAAAGCTTGCACTACGCCCCACAACTCAATCACAGCGTTGAAGAGGTCCCTCGTCAGAGAATGGGACGCAACCCCCAAAGAACATTTTCAAAATGTCATTTCAGCCTTACCTAAAAGACTGCGTAAATGTATTGCGGCCAATGGTGGTCATTTTAATGAGTGAAATAAAAAAAGTATATGTCATTTTGAAGAGGAAACAAAGGGCTACAAAGCCTATTATTTGGAAAAAAATTATTGAAAATTTTGTATTTCAAAATATGAGCCCAAAAGTCCGCCAAGGACTTTTTGTCAACCAATTAGAGCTGTTTTGTTTGTGAACAATTGAAGTTTTTTGTATTTTTTTGGAGTGTTTTTGTTTGGTTTTTGGTCAAACTTTTTTTTAAATTGAAGCTGAGGATCTCAGGAGCCGAATCGTGTTTTTGGATTTTGGTTTTGAATTTTTTTCGTTTTGCTTTTTCAGGTTTCAGAGATGAAATTGTCGTTTTTTTCTTCGAAAGTGAATATCTCAGAGCTAAGTCGGTCAGATAGTAAGAAAAGGGACGTTCATTTTGTAGCGCTAAATCTCACCTTTCGTTTAAAAAAAATTGGCAAGAAATGAGGACTTTAAATTAGGGGCGTGTCAAAGAGTATGCAGGTGGTCATTTAAAAAGAATTTGGATTTAAGCCGTTTTTAAAATACGACTTTTTTGTCTCGAGAGGAAAGTTGTTTCTTTGTTTTCGAGCAGTTTTTTGTGTTTGAGGTCGATAATGAATGTGAGTATAAATGCCAGGAGAGGAGTAAGGTCAGCTAAGAGAGTACGAAGGGGTTCCAGCAGAGTACGAAGGAGTTCCAGGAGAGTGAGAAGGTGTGTCATGAGAGTAATTATGAGTTTCAGAAGAGGGGTGGGGTGCCAGCAGAGCGAGTAAGATGGATGAAGTAGGCTCAGGAGCTAATTCATTATATGTGTATTATATATATACATTATATATATCTTGACAAAGGCGAGGGTGGTCCGCCGACAGGCGGGCCATCCGAGCTAGTAATGGCTATATTTGAGTTTTCAGACTTAGTAATTTATTTCGATTTAGTAATTTATTCAGGAAATTGATGACGATAGTTTTCGTTTAGAAAATATTTGAGAAATCATGAGGACCAAGGTGAAAAATGGGCTGGCTTTTAGGATAGGGCCGATTTTTTAGAGGTCGAAAATTAAACGGGAAATTAATGTCACTGTATTAAATAATGTGAGCTATATTGTAGCAAATGCAGTAACTAGAATAGCCATCCCTGTGCCTGATAATTAAATTTTAGTCCAATAAAAGACCCACCTTCCATCTCCTTTTCTCTGATGATATCTTCTATCGCTTTTTTACTCCTTTCGTCTCCATTCTCTTCGTCTTCCTTGAACTTGACTAGTGGTCGAGAAGACTCCAGCCTCTTGCTGTCCCTTCCAGACAAAGGCATAGAAGAGGAGATACTTCTAGCTGCTGCAGCTGGTGTATTTGGATCTTCAGATCTATCTATATCAGCTATAGATCCCTCTGATTCACTATCACTTTTAGTGGGCAAATCCATTCTCCAGCCGGTCTCCATCAAAGAAGGGGGTGTGCTAGTTGGCAGTGGTGGTTGACGACTTTTGCGCATGACAGTAGAAATAGAATCTACATCAGTTCTTGCAGAACTAGACGCCTTGTTATGCTCTTCCCTTGCTCTGGCTGCAGCTTGGGCAGCTTGAGCCTGGCGAGCCATGGCCACAAGATCTGCATGGCTGAAAGCCTCGTTCCAAAAACGCCGAAGAAACATGCTTCGGATAGGCCAGGACACTTAAAATAGATCTCAACTGATCTGAACACAAGTTTTTAAAGACAAATGGAATCAGAGGCGTAGCCAGAAATTTCTGACGGCGGGATCACCAGACCATTTTTTAGATATTTTACCTATACCGTTTTCAAAAAATTTGACGGAGGACAAGGGGGCGGCGGGAGGCACGTGCCAACCACCCCCCCCCTGGCTACGCCACTGCATGGAATTGAAACAAAACAGTATTTTACATTTAAAAACACACAAATGAAAATTTTGAGACCTCACATCTTATTCTAGAATAAAAATAAAAACCTTTTTTAAATAAATTGCGTGTTTTGAACTTTGACCTTTTTCTTTTCGTTTTGACCCTTTTTACCCAGTTTTATATTTTTTCCGCCATAAAATGAGCAAAGTCATAGCACATGAAAAAATAAACTAGGTCTTAGTTTTTTAGCCACAAAAAGTTAATTAGGCAAGGAACCCTTTAAAAATGTCAACTGAGGCTCAAAAATATAGGAGGTAATTTGCTCAATCGACATTAATTTTTATTTTTTGAAAATGAGAGTCAATTCAAATCTCAATTTGCATACAGTCGACGCTCCCAAAGTTCGTTCCTGGCTAGGGTAGACACTTTTTACTGTCTGGCTGCAAATATCGCGAGGATTCCGATTTTGCAGATCGCTTTTCAGAATCCTAAAATTTTTGGTGAGAAAAATTTTAGAATTCTGAAAAACGATCGACAAATCGGAATCCTCGCGATATTTGTGACCAAACTGTTAAAAGAGAAATTATAATAGTTTTCAAAAATCGTGGTAAAAAAGTGTCTACCCTAGCCAGGAACGAACGAGCGTCGACTGTAAAATAAAAAATTTTACATTGCGTTTTTTGAAAAAATAAGCAAGAGTGGGTAACAAAAATATTTGCGGCCGTAAAGGCACGAAAAGTATACTAGGGGTTGCAGGAAACGTCTAGATGGACATTAAAAAGCAAGAGTGGAGTGACCAACACCAACAAGTGTCTGGAAATTTGATTAAAAGGCCAATGTCTGCAAAAAAATTCTGCCTTTACATATACAAATTTGCAGTGTTCGATGCCACTTCATCTTTTTGTGAAAAAGCCAAATTGAGTCAATCCATGTGGTTGCTAAAAGAGAAGCCTAAGAGCATGAAAAGGTTGGACAAGACCCAAATACATATTTATGCATTATTTCCAAAGCAAGAGCTACTACTCTACTCATCATAAGCATGGGTATAATAGTTGAGTGAAGACAAGAAAAAAGGAGAAGCATAATTGCTGGATTCTGGCCCTCTTTCAGTAGTAGTACCAAGACCAATTGCCTTGTCATATATAATACAACGACATAGCTTTGTCTTTGCCCCCACCCAAAAGAGCAAATAGCTTTTTGGGAGGAACTTGCAGCCTGGCCTCATTATTACTCACTAATAGGGTGTATAATTTAAAATGCAGACAAAATATGATTTATTAGTTTAGATATTATGAGCTATACTAACAGCTGATAGAATCTTTGAAAGTACCTTTTGAGGACCGACCCTCAAGGTTTGACTTTGATATGAAAATATAATGCTCCTAATAGCTGAGTCTGTGAAAAGTATGCAAAAAAAATAAGCTATACGGAAAAGTATGGTCAAAAAGTATTCGTCTTCCTGGCTACACGACAGGGTGGTTAACTTGCCACCTTTTGAAATGCCAAAATTGCAAAATTCTTTAGAAATGCCACCTTTTGAGAAAATTTTTAGTTAAAATGCTACCTTTTGGGGGAATTTCGCCACCTTTTTGAAATTAGAGTTAACCACCCTGCTACACAGTCAAATCGTCTATCAACATACGACCGAGAATCTTCCAGGTAAGAATGAAGTTTTTGCGCGGCTTGCTGCCAATTAAGGTCTTTAGAACATTCCTGTACTATGTTCCACAATTAATTCGATAGGTTTAAAATTAAAGGCCCATTCACAATGAGAGCACAGCCACAGTCACATGTTTTCGGAATTGTGTTTTTGACCTGATTTTTGAAGACTGCTCTCAGACAAATTACCACCCATTTTGTAGCTCATATCACTGGCTAATATTTGAGGGGTAGCTTGCCCAAAAGCAGTCTTCAAAAATTAAATAAAAAATACAATGCCAAGAACATGTGACCATGGCTTTTCTCCCGTTGTAAATAGGCCTTGAAGAAAAAAAGTGTTTATACAAATATTGGAACAATATTGGAAAAAAGATAGGATGGCAAACTCCTTTTCTGTTTGAATCGCAGCACTATGCCCGTCTAAATCAGTGACTAAGGTGTGAAAGAAACTTCAAAACTCAAGCTAAATGTTTTCTTGCTATTTACGAGTGCAATGGTGTGTGAATGTTGGCAGGGATATGTTTTATTAAATTTGCAAAGAAAAATAGCTTTTGCAAATGTGAATATTTTTGGATCATTTAGAATAACAAACTACAACTAAACTATAAATAGATCTCAACTGCACCTCTTTTTGTAGGAATCAGTCCAGTTGGATTGAGAATAACAGCTCGGTGGCCTCTGGCCTGTCTGTACACTAGCAACAATTCAAAGTTGCTTGGTTTCACTTTTCTCACGTTAATAGACGAAGATTGTTTACTCAAATATTTTGGATTAGAAAAATATTTGCTCGAATAATTGTTGTTAGAATTCGGATTTTTAGAAATATCTGGGTTTAGATCAATAAAAGCTACTTTTTCACATAAAGCAGCCATTTGAAAAATAATTCAGTCAAACAAAAATGAGGATATAGAAGATGATAGGCTAAATGCATTCACTTAAATGAGAATCCCCTTTGCCCCAATTTAGCACTTTCCAACAAAAACAAAGCCATTAATACAGATAATTGCTACTTTGCAAAAAGAAACAAATGCTGTAAAAGTTGTGAAAAAACTTGTTGCAAAAAACCAATAAAGTGAAACCTGTAAGTTTTTTTATTTGCAATTTTTGTTTAGCCCTTTTTACTGTGTGATGATTGCCAGGATCGAACTCAAGTCTAACTAATGACAAACTAAACAGCAACCGGACAAAATATATATTAGGTTGTGTCATAACTTATGACTCATAAGTTCGTTCGTTTGTCTTTTTAAGCGCAATTTTTAAAATTTCATGTCAGTCATTACGTGATTCGGTCATTAATTTTTTACTGCTTTTGTGTTATGTGCTGCACTGTTCATTATTTTTAGATGGACGTCAATCATATTAGCCACTTAATGCTGTTTCTGTTCAATGCTGGCCTGAAAGGAACTGATCCTGCAATCAAAATTTGTGAAGTCTATGGAATCAAAAGCAGCATTACATGGCGAATATGATTGATGTCCACCTAAAAATAATGAACAGTACAGCCAATGGGACGAGGGTCAACTCGCGAAGGATTTAACTCGAGAAGGTTTTAAATTCCGTTTGTATAGATATCCGAAACAATTATTGAGAGACATATTGTCTCCCACAGACATCATTTTTATCTCGATTTTTTCTTCCTTACTCTCCTTTATGGATCATTTGGCAATATCAGAGTTCCAGACGCTACTGCCGTATACTCCCTTCAAAAAAGCTACTGTGGTATATATATAGCCAACAGGAGAGACCAAGGCAAAAACCAACTTATGACACAACCTAATATTCAATAAATAATGTCGCGCGACAAAACTTTTCTTTTTGAATTATGTCGCTTGACTAAGCTAATCCACTATCTCAAATAACTGGTGTAAAAATGTAAAAACAGGTAAAACGCAAAGTATAATAGCCAAATGATAAAAAAAGGTCACAATACTGCAGTAAATGTCACGATATGAAAAACTATATATTGTGGGGCGACAAAATATATCAAAAATATATTTTGTCTGGTTGTCAAACAAAACAATTTACGGGTAGAAATAAATGAAGATAATATCAAATTGACAGCAAAGTACGGAATAGAATCTTACGCTGCATTCCACCCACAAAAAATTTTATCTAAAAAAGTTGCCTTAAAATTTACTGATGGTTTTCAACATCGAAATTTGAACACATAATTTAAAAATTAAAACCCATCAAACAAATTGATTCCAATTTTTACACGCTTGAATTTCGTGGACACTATCGGAAATTTCTTGTTTACTCTGTTTTAGGCGATCTTTTTTGACAACGCGATCAACTGTTTTAAAGTTTTGCCTAAAATTGAAGTGGAATCCACCCAATAACAGGAACAAAAACTAAATGAGTTCGTAGGTGGAACTTACCATATTGTGCTGTGGTCGATGGGAGAAAGAAGCTTTTTCTTCGACCACCATCTGCCGGACTCAATTCAGGCACCTGCAGCCATTTGGGTGATCTTGGCGTCTCTTCCTTGGCATTTAGGTAAGCATATTGAACTTTTTGGGCAGGTGTATTACTTGACCGTGGAAATCCTTTTTGGGAGACACCATCTTGCACAACCACTCTCTGCGCTTCAAATATCTGAACGCTGACTCTACGCAATTGGTTCTGCTGAAATGGTTCATGACGGTAGCTGTGCACTACGGACTGAAGCATCCTGACACAATAAGTTGTTCAAATATTAGGGCATTATCTGACTCTAGATTTCGTTATATAGATACAAAGAAAAAATTTTATAGAAAAACTGCATAAAAATCATAGATGTCGAAATGGTTGTGGGACATTTCCGAGTCGCCATTTCCGAGTCGGCCGTTTCCGAGTCGGACATTTCCGAGTCTAGCACAAAAACGTTAAATTGGCGCTTTTCTTGCAGCTCAGTTCTTTTTGTTGTTTGTTGAATAAAATTGCTTCTTTAAACTTCAGCCATCGAAAAGGAAAAAAAAGAAATTATGTTAGGGTTGATTCAAATTTTGACCAGAAGAGGATTTGGTTGATTTCAAACATAGACTCGGAAATGTCCGACTCGGAAATGTCCGACTCGGAAACGGCCGACTCGGAAACGGCGACTCGGAAATGTCCCACAACGGTCGAAATTTACCATACTTCCTACAAACAGCTCTACCACCTAATATTTTTATACCCTACAAAATAAATCAAAATAAAAAATAACTTAATAAGTCTTATGTGGGCCAATTAGAGTAATTTCGCTAAATTCTACTAACAATTACAAGATAATTTATAGATTGATTTTTTTATAAAATTAACAGAAAAATTTTTAATAAAGCAAAAAAAATATCTCAAATAGAAGTAGAACTACTTTTTTGTTTTGACTTCACTAGTTACCCATATTTTTGCTGTTTATTTGGTAATCTAAATTTATTGCTAACATAGAAGAATGATTTATAAGCAAGTACATCTAGTGGTATTGAGTCCATAAAATGCAGTGAAGAAAAATATGTATATTTGAGAGGTTTACATTAACTTTCAAAAAGGGGCAACTTTGACTAAGGCTATGGTTGTAATCAGTGCAGCTCTTTTTCTACCTCCCCACTTGGAATTGGCCATATCCGCACTCTGGAGCCGCACTCGGATGCGTGCGAAAAAGCGGATTCATCCGATTTTATTAACATTTGCAAAAAATCTATTTTATCAATAGTTTATCTTGTAGCCTTGCCCCTCAGCTAGAAGATGACAGCTACAAGAACGGGTACAGGCCGATTGACCAATTTTGACCATCGTTTTAGTTTAATCCTTGATAAAATTTATTTGTTTTGACCGCAATTTTGACGATAGTGTTATTTGATTGTTACAATCTTTATCATTGACCAAGCTTAAAAAAACAGTCGGGTAAATTATGCTATGTAAAATAAAAAGGCATGGGCTATTCCAAAAAAAGATTGGGTGGATGATAAAAAGCTTCAAGCATTTAGAGGTGTGACAAAAACAATGCTGGAATGCACCATTATAAAGTTCAAAGTTAAAGTTATTGTTCAAATTGGTGCATACGGTTAAAGTTAGAGCTAAAGATAACGTTAAAGTTAGAGTTAAAGTTTTTCTAATGCACCATTTATAAAGTTAAAGTTAGAGTTAATTGGTATGCACCATCATAAAGTTCAAAAAGGTGCATTAGGGCCTGAACTTTAAACTTTAACTTTAAACTACCTTTTAAGGTAGTTTGAAGTTAAAGTTAAATTTTTGGTGCATAGACGTTTCCCGAATTCAGGAATTGAATGCATCAGGCAAATTGAACGGATCACCTACTGCAAGCACGCCCGCACGACGGTGTCTGAATAGCTGTAGCCGTTTTTCCTTGTAGGAGCTAAACTTCACGCTGACTGATTTTGGGTCGAAAACATCTTCTTTTCTTGCTTGTGTAATTTTCAGCGCCAAGTCTTGGTACTAAAATTAAAAAATCACCATTTAATGGACAGCGCTTATTAATGAAGTAACTAACTTTCTCAAAGGTAGTTTCGATAGTTGATGTCGCCTCTTTGGGCTTGCCTAACTGCTTTCATTTGACCGAACTGCTTTGATTTGATGCAACTGAAATAAAGTCAAATATGATTTTAACAATAAAAAACCAATGCTGACATGACATCTGTTGATAGCTTCTGAACGTCCGCCTCGGGAATGTGATTCGAAATTGTTTTTTGATCATATTTGCGGCCAAAATCTCTTAGAATATTAGCAACGACATCCTTTTGCTTCAGCTTTTTATCGCGGACTTGCTTCAGCCAGTAGATGACATCAGGACCAGCTGTCCAAGATTCGTTAGTCCAGATTTTCATAGTGAGAGATACTAAAATAAAAGTTATTGCTTGAGCAAAGAATTATAAAATGTTGTCAAAAAAAAGCAAGATGATTGTGCGACAAAAAATAAAACTTGTGGATAAATGAATCAGGATGAGTGAATACATGCAATGGATATGTAAACCATCAACTAATTGAATTGAACGGACGAATCTAATACGAAAATAGGCGAATTCCTAAAGTCGGGAAACGTCTATACGCCAAATTTTGGACTACTCGTACCAAACTTTTAGAAGAGCATTTTTTATCCAGAATCGTGCGAAAAACGCAATTTTTAAGTCGGAATCGCCATTTGACGCCATAGATTTTGCGAATTCACGCCCTGAACACCGCGAACCCTCCTAACCCATTTCTAACCACTCAAACACCCCGAATCATCCCAAACAACCTAAACCACCCCGAATCACCCCAAACCGTGTTTGTGGAATTTTTGTGTTGTGCAAGGCTATAATGTGGTGCAAGATGACGAAAAAAAAGGATCAAAGTCAAGGCGCGCATGATGATGGCGGCCAGGAAAACGCAATTGATAATGAAATGAGCGGAAATGAGAAAAGGAATTGGATTGTGCAAAATTACTTTACTTGAATTCCTTAAGAATTTCATTGTATTATAAGAAAATCCCTGTAAAAAATACATTAAAACACTTTTATATTACTTCAATTGATTTAAACAGACATATTTTCGATGATATATTTTAAATAAATTTATATTTGTTTAAGTTTATAGTAACATTTTAAGTACCAAACGCTAAAGAAACAAAATTTGACTTTAAAAAATAAGCTTAGTAATTTGAAAATACTTCCAAAATATCAGTTTTAGCTTTTTAGATGGTGCATGTCAAAAAAAATTTAACATTAAACATTAACTATAAATTTAATCTTAAAATGGTGCACAAACATTAACATTAACTTTGAACTTTATCTTTAACATTATCTTTAACTTAAACATTGTAATGGTGCATGGCCATTAACATTGAACTTAAACATTAACACTAACTTTAACTTTAACTCTTTCGTATGAATGGTGAATTTAACTTTAAACAATAACTCTAACTTTAACAATAGCTTTAAAATTTAAAATGATGCATACCCGCAAAAAATTTGAAAAAAAAAAACAGAAAAACAAAAACGGGCGCACTATAACAACGGCGGAAGATAAGTTTCCGATGGATTTTCAAAGCCTTATCTTTAATCAATGTTGAAATCATATATCCTTTCTTCTAGTACCATTTCGCAGCTTTGTATCTCCTCTTTCAAATAGAATATTAAATCTCAACATTGATTAAAGATAAGGCTTTGAAAACCTACCAAAAAGTTATTTTCCACCCGTTATAATGAATAAACGGAATTAAGAATAGAAATGGACGATATTGAACAGTTATTTTTGCTAAATATTAGTCTTTGCAATATGTCTTCTCCAGTAAAAAGCCATGTTTAATGCATTATAAACAAATATCCTCTTTTTAGTCAATGGCTCCTTATAAAGCAGTCAAAAGCAACTGACCTACGCCTCCATTTTCGCTGTTGTCCTGTGAAATGGCGCCGGCTAATAGGGCAGTGCTCTCGTCCTTGAATTTTACCAGCAAGGAGCCTTCTCTTTTTCGCCTCAGCGACCTGAAAACAAAATCATACAAAGGTTTTGATTTTTCAAAAAACCTTCTTAATTTCTTTTCCGCATCCGCCTGAGAGCTGGCATTTGTGTAGTTAGAGGGTGGTACAAATACTGACATTCTAAATAATTTTTGAATTAATTAAACAATGAAAACAGATTCACAAAATATTTCACGTAAAATAGCAAAAATTTTTGGCTCGTTAAAGGACCATGGTTTTTGAGCGCAGTGGCATGTCCGAAATTTGAATTGGCAAGCAAATCTATTTGGCAGGTAATATTTAATCCAATTTTTACTAGCTAACTTGTTATTTATTCAACGTTTAGTAAGCAAGTCTGCACCTGATCTTACCAAAGATGAACTCTTGATAATTATTGGAAACAAGTCTGGTCGAAACTTTTTCAAGCCAAAGCCCAATCATCAAGAAGGAGAGACTTAAGCAAGTAGTGAAAACGGCGATTGAAATTGGATAAATGAATAAGTCGTTAATTAGTCCCTATTTCAACAATAATTATTCAGAGCGAAGCAACATGGGCTGGTAGACATCGATGCACTCCTTGTCAACAGGACCACAATTTACAGGTGCGTCGCGGCCAAGGAGAGTCTTTTAACTGAACAAGTTGCTCCAAAATTGTTGGCTCTACTCAAGAACCCTTTGGACTAGATTACGGTAAGCGCCTCAAAGATTATTTCTGTTTGACAATCCATTTTCTTGATATCAATTAATAAGTACTTAAAGTTGTTCTTCTTCCCATTCATAAATCAACCGGATAAGAAGTTTCAATCAATCTGTGTGGCAATGTTCCGCTGTGGAAGAGAACCTAAGGATAACTAACAAGTCTGGATCCATCTGGTCGAATCCGAGTAATATTGCGTTTGAGTGATGTTGAATGATAAAGTGTGTTTTTTTAATTCTCTAGACATGTTACCCACACTATTTTTCTTGCTTGATTTTTTGAATATATTTGGAATTTCACTTACAGTTGACTATAATAACTTTATATAGTTGACTATACCTTGACTACAACTACGACTATGACTACGACAACTATGACTACAACTAACTATTTGGGCCGGGCCTATAGAAAAAATCAAGCTCCGGGCCGGGCCCAGGAAAAAAATGCCCGGGCCGTGAAAAGTGGGCCCATGCACACGCCTGGACCAAACTAGTTCGTAATTGTCTTGTCCTGAAATCCCTAAACACAAAAGTCGTCGTGATGGCACCCGGACATTGGCCATTTTAAAAAGAAAATGTCGCGCGACATTTTCTTTTATTTTATTTCTTGTCGCGCGACATTGGTCATTCTTACAATTCGGCAAAAAAAATCTACAAATTCGAAAAAAATGGCAAATGTCGCGGAACAAATTGCAAAAAAGGGACAATGTCGCGCGACATTTTCTTTTTTAAATGGCCAATGTCTGGGTGCCATCGTGATCACTGCGGTTAACCGAAAATTGAAAAAATTTAGTCTGAAATAGCGTTGTTATCTATGTTCAGATCAATTTTTTCAATAAAACTCTTACAAGGATATTGTCTTTTCGAAAACACCAGGATCGCATAAAGTTCATGTAAAAAATAAAAACTTCAGCCGTCATGAAACGGTAAATAGCAATTTTATGGTATCAAAATGGACTCTTAAAGTACTACGAAATCGGACCGAAAATCTTTCTGATTGTGCTCTCTTGACACTCGGACGGTCGATTGTTATAACAGCCGGAATAGTCCCAATTACATGCTGAATCTAAAATTGCAAAGAAAACGGCAAAAAGGTGGTCGACTGGGTAAAAACCCAACTCGAAATTAAGCTATATTAGGGTCCATATGAGGGTCCGTATACCCCCTTACCCTAAATTAATTTACAATTAACATTAAATTAACATTCTAGAATATTCTTAAAAATCAAACCTTTTCTCAGAAAACTTTGTCTTAACTTTTTTTAGGGACATGCCCACGCTAATAAAAGGTCGTGCCCATGAATTCAAAATTTTTTCCTAATCATTGGACTTCTGTTCGGATTTTTTAACTTGGTTTCTAACAAAAGCATCCTGAAATTAAATTCTAGGCCTTGTTTTGTTAGAAACCAACTTGAAAAATCATTACAGGAGTTCAATGAGTAAGAAAAAATTTCGAATTCCCGGGCACCGCCTCTTATTAATTTAAGGCACTTTATGGTCATTTTTCGGCAAACCAGCGAAAATGGAAAGTGAATTTTGACGAATTCCCACATGGAAGTTCGACTGTACAGTCCACTCTCGATATAACACCACTCTTGATACATCACCACTTTTAAAAACTTTACGATCCACTACACGAATTTAACCCAAAAATAAAGAAAATAAAGCTTTCCGTGATTTTGAACGCTGAGCTAATGGTCCATGCTCCAAATTTGACAATTCGTAAGAAACTCTTTGCCACCACGAAAATTCAAAAATAATGAAACATTGTGGATAATGCTCTAGGAGTGCTGGTCATCTGGCTAGGTACCGAATTCATTGGGATACTCTATTGGTTCACTTGAGCAGGTTGTTTAGACCTTAATCCACTGCGGATGTTCAAACCTCAAAGACCTAGCCCTGCACCCTTGTAGTGGACGGGTTAATATAAACAGCATCTAGCAGGCTGACCGAAGCGAAAACGTCCAAACCTAAGGCTTCTAGCAGGTAACTAATTTCCCTGGGTTTATTTCGGATGTTATTATAATCGATGTTTCGAGTGTTAAATATTTTTCTAAACCTTTTTACAGCGCAATATCTACGAAAAATGGTCCAAAGTTTGTATATATAAACTATTATTCACTATAAACAGTTATATACACTATAAACTGTTATAATCGCAACATTTCTAAACTGAAGAAGAAATACAACAAACTGCTTGTTTTAAATTTATATTAACATTCAGCTGTTTCAACCCCTTTCTTGTTAGCAGTTGTTTGAAATCGAGACTTTGTTTAGAAGTGTTTACAAGGCCTACAAATTATGGCTTCTTTTTTACACTTTTTTCTACGTTTTTTATGTTAGACAAAAGTTGCAAATTTTGACTGCTTTACTCCTGCTTGAAAATGTGTTTACACGAAAAACTGCAGAAAGGGACAAAGCAAGGGATTATGCAAATGGCTGAAGTGATTCACTACTATTCTGTCAAATGATCTAAAATCTATGGTAGTAATAGGAAAATTGAAAGTACATGTCGTCATTATCACAATTAAAGCTATATTTGAAATGTGTTATGCTATTTGTGACAGTAAAAGTAGCCACAGGTCATCTATTTTACGGTGAGTTTACTTAGACCTCAGCCAGCTGATCAATTATATTTTAAGTCGAATACCCTGAATATTCAAAAAACTTTGTTACAAAATTTATAAAATTCGTTTACTGAACAATCGATGATTTAGATGACGCTAATTTGAATGGAGAATGGGGAGCGTTTAGAGTTTCTTCGTTTGATCCAAGCTTTTTTGCAGACTTAGAAGACTCTGATAATAACAGGTATAGAAAATTAATCTTCGACAAAAATTGGTTTTTTATAGGGGCTTATCTTGGAGTCCTATGTTCGAAGACCAAGCGGAGAGGATAGAGGCACAAGTGGCACCCCGATTTTATCATCAGAGAAGAAATAGTTACAGGCGTGCTGGCAGAAGAAGACCAACAATAGGTAATATTACTGGCAATGCAAACGATTTTCCCTTGCTCTACCCCAGGGCTCCCAAGTCGCGAGACTCCAAGATCAGCAAAAAATTTCAAAAATTAGCATTTGGGTCAAAAAATCAGCAAAAATTTTCAAAAAATCAGCACTTAGAAGAATTGTGAAATTACTTTGCTGTGTAAAATCTGAGACACTAACCCTGGTAATTATCCGGTATTTAAACTAAGTTCAGTCAAAATCTTTAAATTTTTTAAAAGCTAATATTTATTCGGACAAGGTTACCCTTAATTTAATGCATATCAATTTAATGCATATCAAACTACAAATACCATAAAACAATTTTGAAGTACAGTTTACTCCTGATAAATCGGCACCGCTAGGAACCAGCCTAGGACGCCATTTTATCGGGGTAAGCTTCGTCGAATTTCTTTGTCGGCCAGCCAAACCATGCTTTTTACGGTGTTAGTTTATCGAGAATAACGGTTTATCGGGCTGCCAGTTAATCGACAGTAGACTTCAATTATTTCGCCAAGCATGCATTTGTGATCATGAGTCTTGCTTGGATTCATAACGCAGGTAAGTCTGTGCAAGCATCTCTATCCCTCTTATTTTTAAAGTAAAAACATGTATAGTCTGGGTTATACGCCATCCCATTTATACGCTCTCCTTGGTCAACCATTAACCTAAATTAACCTATATACTTAATTTGCCTGAGGTTGGCTTTTTCTTAGCCAGCCAGATACCACGGTTATACGCAACTCAAACGTCAGTCCTTTAGGGTGGCGTATAACCCAACCCAACCAACCAGTTGCTAGCAAAGAAAAAAATGGACCTCTTAAAACAAAAACATATGCAAGTAATAAACAGTAAAACCGTTTTACTAAAATCAAAACACTTTTTTTAATTTTAAATCTGCTTTGGAACAAATGAAATCAAATAAAATTCTTATAACAATATTATTTTAAAAAATCCATGGCAAATATACTCCATATCATAAGTGTAACCACACCCATATTTTATGATATTTTAGCGATTTTCGACTAAAAGTGAGCAATGTTTTATTATAGCGAGATACCTCGAGACGAAAAAACATGTTCTGGGGCAAAAAACCGAGCTGAAAAGCGCAAGAAAATAATTTGTAGCTGAAAACATTGAAATCAGGTGTATCATAAGTATAACCGCAGTTCGGTTTCCAATACAGAATCATATTTGTTAAGCAATTTATGTTGACAAAACAAATTTCTTTAGGCAAAGAACAACATTTTAATAGTCCGTGACACCTCCAGAACGATTTATAACAGCAAAGATCCTATTTTTCATACTTGCAGCCAACGCTTTGAGCAGCTCGAAGTCCAGCTCACGCCATCCCTTCAGAATTGATTTCTTGAGCTCATCCACTGATCTATACTGACGGTTTTCGGCATAGAGACGACGCACAAAGATTCCCCAAACGTTTTCCATTAGATTCAAATCAGGAAAGCAGGCTGACCACGGAAGAACATTGACCCCATTCGACGCGAACCACGCTGATGTTTTTTTTGCTCTTGTTGATAAACAAATGGTAAATGACAGACAGCAGTGATCCACGGCAGCAGATATCTTCGGAGAACCTGTTAAATCATCATTTCAACTTGAACTTTTCAAAAATTACCAACCCCGATTTATTCCGAACTCTTCATCTTGGAGGAAGTAAAGGCGATTCCGACCTTTCCGTAATAACTGAACGCCGTCCACACCATCACAATTCCACCATCGAAGTTTCGCTTGGAGAAGTACCTAGGCTTTTTGCGCAAGTTCCTCCAATAGCCGTTGAACCCATCTGGAACGTCCAAGTTAAACTTTCTCTCGTAGAAAAGATCACCTAAAAAGACACTTCTCTTGCGCCCCTTTCGCTTCTTCTTTTCATAGCGCTGCTGATTAGAGAGAATATTGTGGACAACATGGTCGGATTATATCGGAAAGGTTAGAAGTACCGAATTTTAGTCCTCCGAAGTCACTTATTATCCCAAAGGGCTCAAGGACCATCAACCGGTGAGAAAAAATTATGAACGCTTGAAATGCTAAGAATTTCTTAAGTCACCCTGAAAATAAAATAAAATTTACATTACAATCTACAGTTGACCTGTCCATGATGTGCGTTATTAAGAAAATTATTTTGCTTTAATTTAACGCAATACAAACTAAAGGTGTATCTTCCAACTGTACTTTTTTGACAGAGTGGACTGTAAATAAGCGAAAAATCTTTTAGAAAGAATACTGGTGTAAAATTCAATAAAAATAATCTAAAAAACATTTTCCAGATCCTGAGGATATTCTTAGCTTTGTGGAAGTATTTAACTCGCTCAACTGGTCTCAATCGGACAGTCAAAACTTCCAAACAGTTTCTCAAAACTGGGATTTTGAAGCTATGCTCAATATCATTTTCTCTCGGTTGCTTGATGTTAAATCGGAAGATGTTTGTTGCGTTCTTACAATTTGACCTACTTATTTTCAGTATTATTTAGATAAAAACCAAAGGGCTGAATCTTTTGCAAAAGTACAGTCCTCCGAAGTCACTTATGGAAGCAGCTAGATCGTTTACCATTGAACAAAAAGCACAAATAAGGTTATTGGTAAGCAGTCATCGCCGTGACGATCTGAATACTGTAATACAGGGATTGATTGCTTCATTGCCCGATGAAGATCAGAGACAGGTTGACTGTTGCTTTAACAACAATTGTTCATATTAATTGAATTGTTATTTTTAGGCGCGAATGTCCGTCTCTGCTTTGAAGTTCTTTTCTGGTGGATCACTCTAGACGCTTTTTTTAATTTTCGCATGTCATTTACACATAAGAGAACTTTTTTATTTATTCACAATGCATTCTTCTAAATGGTAAAATATCGATTCGTGGTACTTTATGACGGAATTTTTGGAAATTTTTATCGAAAAACATCAATTTTACATGGAAAAGTTTCTTGAAAGTCACCCCTTGTGACAAAATCTCATCGTGAATGCGAATCCGTTGAGATCAGAACAAAATAATTTTTATGAGCTGAGATTTTCATCTCAGTAGGCCAGAGGTGCGACTTTTCTGACTTGTTCACTCAAAGTAGCTATATCTCAGCTTATAAAAATTATTTTGATCTGATCTCAACGTTTGGTCTGATCTCTCTGACTTTTAAGAAACTTTTCCTTATAAAATTGATGTTTTTCAATAAAAATTTCCAAAAGTTCCGTCATAAAGTACCACGAATCGATAGTCGTCCTTCTAGATTTACTATTAAGTTATGGAAAAAAATACTTACGAATAAAAGATGTATTAGCATTGTTTCCTCGCTAATGGCGATCCCACATAGCTCTGTGGTTAGAACGCTGACCTTGTAAAGTTACGGTTGTAGGATCGAATGCGCCCAGACGGCGTGTAATACACGTCGAACTGCTGATCGAGACTGACTTGTCTTTTTTATAAAATTTCAAAAATTTTAGTTGTTAGTTCTTTTCTAAATTTTTGGCATTTTAATTTTTAAGGCAAATAAAATTTTATAAATGTTTAGAGATACCGTATTTATTCTAATAGAAAGACAGTGTCTATTTGAACGACAGGGGGTGGTTGGTTGAACAATAGACAGACAGTCTCTATTAGAATAAATACGGTATGCCCTTTTAAAAAATGACACAAAATCAGATTTTCTTCATTTTTTCCGATTTTTCCGATAGAATGTTTTTTCAAAAGATAATATTCTGACAATCTTACAATCGAAACAAATTCTGTAAAGTGAATTTAGTAGCCCTTGAGTTGCGCTAAAACATATTGCTAAATTCTTATTACAGCGCTCACCAAAATTTTAAAATTTAAATCAATTTGCTTGTCAACTTGTTAAAAATCTCATTTTTCAATAGAATTTGAAACATCTACAAAATTTTATCTAATAAATGTAATGAATAAATCTCTTTTACATACAAAATGGCAGTTCATCAGCTACAAAAGTGGTGGCCTAACATTTCTCTGACCAGTTAAAATGCTGATTAAATAAAGCAAAGTAAATCGTCGAAAGTACAGGGTGGCCCAAGTATTTTTCCCTTTTTGAAATGGCTGTAACTTGGTTATTTACCAACATTTGAACGAGATCTTTTTTTTTATCATGTAGAGGAGATCGGGCAATTTCATTTGATATCAAATGTCTATGTTTGTGCTAAAAAATTTGTTTGCATTATTGCTTTTTAGAAAATGGTCTTTACTGTGCAAGAAAAAGCATTTTGTGTGGTCGAATTTGGCATGTTGGGGAGTTCCATCGCTGTACAAAGAAGCTTTCGTCGTGAGTATCATCTGGGTCGGCGTTCAAGGGTACCAGACAAGAACAGCATAAAGCAGTGGTATGACAAGTTTATGAATTTCGGAGATGTCAAGCGGAAGAAAAGAAACAATACCAGGCTTGTTTTTTCTATGTTTTTGCACTTATCATTTTGGACATTCACAGATGGATTCGAACAGATTTGGTGGTGGCAATGGTGCTTTCTTTTTTCACGGCAAATCGACATTTAAGTTTGCGCAGCGTGGAAATTCAAGCAGGAACTCCGTCGTTGTATTGCTGTTGGTGGTAGAAGTGTGGAAGAAACCTTTGCAAATTGAATGTTCTTGTTATTGCGGTGTATGAATTATCAATAAAAAAAATTGTTGCAAATTTGGTATCAAATGAAATTGCCCGATCTCCTCTACATGATAAAAAAAAAGATCTCGTTGAAATGATGGCAAATAACCAAGTTACAGCCATTTCAAAAAGGGAAAAATACTTGGGCCACCCTGTAAAATGAAAACCCTGTATTTTTTGAGATATCAAGCATCTAAAATTTATTCAAAATTTCGAACCACCAACTAGTCGAGCCCAACGTTGCCTGACATTTCCGAGTGAGCCGAATTTCATAACTTTCTTATACCATGATTTACGTGAAAAATTGTGAAATTTTGCGTAATTTTTTGGTACAACCCTGTAATAGGGTTGATGAATTAAAATTTTATGAGCTACCCACATACATTTGCTTAGACTTAGTAGAATTGCGTTCGAATTTAAAAAATAAAAAAGATTTATTTTTACATACACAAAAAAACTATGCCTACATAAGTGAGCTAATTATAACTCGGAATAACTGAGAAGTTTGTAAATACCGTATTTTCTCTAATAAGGCGGCCCCTAAATTCAAAAAACGTGTTTGTGGCATTCTGTTTTTGGCCGATTTTTCGAAAACTTCTGTTATGCAAGTTACCACTCATTTTGTAGCTGATCTCACTGGCTACAAAATGGGTGGTAACTTGCCTGAGAGAAGTCTTTAAGAATTGAGTCAAAATCACACTGTTAAGTACACGATTTTGAACGCAAGGGGGGCCGCCTTATTATAGGAAATATGGTATTAATAAAAAATTAATATTTCGCCTAATCATCAATGGTCAAGTCACGGAATAGGGGTCCCATTGATTCATTGTTGTAGATGCGACGTACAGCCTCACACAACAAAAGCGAAATATCAACTGTTTTTATCTTATGGCAACGTAGCTTTTGGATTTCATGAGGCACGGTGTTTGTCACGATCACCTGAAAAACATTAAACATTGAACAAATTCGCAAAACAAAGACTCAATAACCTCATTAATTGGTGACGCTTCAAGCAAAGCAGGTGCATCCAAAGACAGCAGGCCGTGGGTGGCGATCACATATATTTTATAGGCTCCGCGAGCCTGAAAATATATGGAAATTAGCCAAAAGCACTCCTAAGTTTTCATCTTATAATCTTATGACAATTAATAAAAAGTATCGGGACTAGTGTAGTTTGGGGGTGGGAAGTGTTTAAAAATTTTCCCAAAAGGCAATGTACCTTGATTTAAAAGTATGGAAAATAACTAGCTGTTTAATTTTTGATTAAAAAAGTCGGCGCTACTAGCGCTCCCCCAACATTTTTTTCAAAATCGTGTTTTAACCACTTCTAAGTAATTTTTTGCGCTTTCCCTTATATAAGGTGGATTGCCTTGGGGACCAAGGCAAAAAGTCAAATTTCGGTCAAAAAGCTTTTTCCAAAAACCAACTTTTTGGGTCAGAAAATGCCGTAAAACACCTTTTTTATCGGTTTCAGCGCAAAAAATTACTTAGAAGTGGTTAAAACACGATTTTGAAAAAAAATTGTTGGGGGTTGATGGTATATTCGCTAGTAGAGTCAAAAAGTCTTGCTCGTGCACATTTTGTTATTAAGCTGTAGGAACTGCCGTTTATATGGCTTAATTTGGAACTCCTACACAAAGTGCGCCCCAAAATTATATACTGTTTTTATCAACATTTTGCAAGTCAGTTGTTAGTACAGAGTTGTGTTTGTTTTGTTTATGTCTGTGTGAATGGTGAAATCGAGATACGCCAAGTATTGGATTCTGATTGGGATTATGACGTGTTTAATGAGTGAATAAAAGCATTATTTGGGGCGTAAATTTTGGGGCGTAAATTTTGGGGCGCACTTTGTGTAGGAGTTCCCTTAATTCTGCTTAATGTGAGAATTTTGATACTGGCATGCGAAATCCAGATTCGGGACAAACTTTCCCGATAACGCTTAACCTTAACTGACGATATTATATTTTAATTGAATACTTCAACCTATTCGTATTTTTACTAACACCAAAATGTTAGTCTGTAATTTTTTGCACATTTTCATGTATAAAAAGCCTACCTTGAGCACTTCGGCAGCAGCCACAAAAGATTGGGCGTCATCGATGATATCGTCTACAATAATAGCAATACGACCTCCCACGTCTCCCACTATGGTCAATGGAGGTTTCTCTTTGGCTACTTGTGCTAAAAATAAATTTATTTTTTACTAAAGAGGGAAATTGCTTCAAATGTAAAAAAACAGACATACATGGAAACAGCTCGTAACTAGCATATGGCCCTTCAAATGCTCTTTCTTCTGGTGGGGGACTTTGGCGACCATCTTCCAGACCACTCTCCTCTGTGTCCTTTTGTTCTCCATGGATCACTGCTATTCCTGCAAACATTATTTCATTTAAACCCAATAATTAAAAAAAAAGTGCCAAAGTATAGTTTTTCAAGAAAAAAATCAGATTAGAATTGCATTTTGTAGAATATGTGCAAAAGCTCATTAAAGAACAAAACAATTAGGAAAAATATGACAAGACAAGAGAATAAATACATATCTAGAAGACTGGACTCACCAGTAGCACCTGCAGTTGGATTAAATGTAAGCAAGCAACATATTCAAGAAAGCAATTTTTTGTAAAAAAATATTTTTTGTTTAGGTTGAGTTGTTAGACAGGAATTCTAACTGACCTAATCTAAGACGGTCAGCATAGGAAGTAGCTTTGTTCATAACACCTGGGGTCTTGGCCACAATCACGGCATTCTTGTAGTCTGGGATCTGAATTAAATACAGTCGACTCTCGATAACCCACCACCCCCTCAAGTTCGTTCCCACCTAGGGTACGACACTTTTTTACCTCAATTTTGAAGTCTTTTGCCGAATATGATTCGCCAATACAGTCGAGTCTCGATTTAACGATCACCCGATATAACGATCACTCCCAATTTAACGATCACCTGAGACAAGTTTGGTTGGTCTGAACTAAATTAAGGCAAAGAAAGTCTCGATACAACGATCACTCGATTTAACGATCACCTCGGTTTAACGATCACCCTTGATCGGTCCCAAAAGTAAAAATTACACTCGATTTAGCGATCACAACCAAAAAAAACGTATTTTGAATTGCCACATTGTTTTTCGAGCAAATTTTTGTTGCGTAAAATATTTTGTTGAAGTTTTGTCATTGTTTATCTTTCGTGTATCCAATTTTTTCGTCTTTGAGTAATGTAATTTTATTTCTTCAGGCTAGTCATGGAAACTATAAGCAAGAAGCACCGGGTCATCTCACTTGAAGAAAAGAAGGAGATCATCGAGGCTTCTGAAGGCAAAAGTTCGAGGGATCTTAGCAAACAGTTCAAGATTGCGCAATCAACAATCATGGGGATTCTCAAAGAAAAGCATCAACCCTCAATGCAATCGATGAAGGTGGAGAAGCCAAGCGAGCTCATTTAAAGGCAGCCAAGCACGAAGATCTGGAAGAGGCACTCCTGCGCTGGGTCAAGTCTGTCAGAAGTCAGAACGTCGCAGTCACTGGTTCTTTGGTCATGGTAAGATTATTTTCTCTGGTTCTCATCTGCTTTTTCACATCGGTTTTTCTTTCAGAAAAAGCCCTGGAACTGGCGGAGCGTCTCGGAATCGAAGGCTTCAAGGCAAGTGTGGGCTGGCTGGAAAATTCAAACATCGCCATTCGATCAAGTTCCGCACCAATCAGGGAGAAGCCGGGAAATCGACATGGAAGCTCTGGGCGATTGGCAACAAACCCTTCTCCAACAAGCCATCGCAAAGTTCTCGCCCGACGATGTCTTTAATGCCGATGAAACAGGTCTCTTTGGCAGCTCCTTCCCAACAAAACACTGGCATTCAAAGGTTGGTGTTTTTTATTTGAATATTCATTGTTTCTAATATTTTTTACAGGTGAGCGATGCACGTCCGGCAAGAAATCCAAGGAAAGAATCACAGTTTTGGTCGGGTCGAACATGTCTGGGACGGAAAAGCTGCCATTGCTGGTGATTGGGAAGTCTGCCAAGCCGAGATGCTTCAAGAACCAAGAACCTCCAGTCCAGTACAAAGCGAACAAGAAGGCTTGGATGACTGGCAATTTTTATTGATCAAAATAAAAATGTTCTAACTTTCTTATTTCTTTCAGCAGACATCTTCGAATCGTGGTTGATGGATTGGGACCGGAAACTCAAGCGTCATGATCGAAAAGTCTTGCTCTTCCTCGACAACTTCAGCGGCCACTGCAACATCAAGCTCGAGCAGATCACTATCAAGTTTTTTCCGCCTAATACAACTGCCGAGTCTCAGGTTAGTCTTAAAATTTATTGAAGCTTTATTTAAACTTATTCTTTTAGCCTTGTGACCAAGGAATCATCGAGAACGTCAAGGTTCACTATCGCCGATTCCTTCTCCGTGAAAGAATCTCAGCCATCGATGACGACCGCCAGTATAAAATCAATCTTCTGCATGCTCTCCAGTTCCTCCGTCGCTCATGGGATGCAGTCAAGCCAGAAACACTGAGTCGCTGCTTCCGAAAAGCTGGGTTCGTGATCAGTGAAGAGGTAGAATTTTTTCGATCATTGTTAATTGTTGTGAATGTTGATTTCAGGCCGAAGACGACGAAGAAAATGGAGAGAACATACTGGCCGATGTGGAACGTCTCTGGGCCGAACTCCAAGCCATCAACGAAGTGCAAGGATCTGGCAGAATACCTGGCTGTGGACGAACAACTCGCAATTGGTGGAGCTCTCACTTTGGCAGAAATTGCAGAGGATGTCCGAAGCAAGGAAGTGGATAGTGACTACGAAATGGTGGAAATCGAGGTAGAAGAGCCAGCCGTTACTGCTCGAGAAGCCAGCCAAGCATTGAGAATCTTGCAATGCTATGCCGACTCTGCGACTAGTCCAGCCATTCTCAAACTATTTGATCAATTGGACGATGCCCTGGCCGACGAAAGAATGAAGAAACTGAAACAGAAAAATATTGCTGATTATTTTGTGCCTAACTGTTAGGCATAGTTATTTTTTGTTCTCCTAGTAAACACAGCATTGTTTGTTCTCCTAGTAAACACAGCATTGTTTGTTCTCCTAGTAAACACAGCATCGTTTGTTCTCCTAGTAAACACCGCATTGTTGTTCTCCGCTTCTTTTCATTCATAAATACGGCACACAACGTTGAACGTGTTATTAACTCTTTGAAAGTCTCGAAATAACGATCAGCAATATTCTTTCAGAATAAAGGTCTCGATATAACGATCACCTCGATACAACGATCACCTCGATTTAGCGATCACCTGAGGCGTGTCCCCAGGGTGATCGTTAAATCGAGACTCGACTGTATACCGTATTCTCTCTAATAGAAGCGCACTCTCTATTAGAAGCGCACTGTCTAATAGAAACGCACCCCTAGGCATTTTATCTACACCGTTTCTGAGAAAAAATCAATAAAATTAGGTTAAATTGGCGCTTTTCAATTTTTTCAATAGACTTTGTGGTAAGGACTACAAAAAACAGAAAATGGTCCAGGAATGGGTGAAGCAGGAAACAAATCTTCGTGAGTCTCAGTATGTTGCTGTATCTCATTGACTGCACATTGACAGATATTACGTACTAGTTTATTGTTTTAGGAAAAAGTCAAACCGAATCGCTGAACCTCGAGTGGATCGTCGAAGCCTGGAACAGCCTTTCAAAGAAGCTTATCACCGATTCGTTCAAGTCGTGCGGCGTAACAAATTCCGCTGATAGGTCAGAGGACGGTCAAATCCACTGCTTCAAAGAAGATGGGCCAGTTCCAAGTGGTCAACTGAAGCTTAAGCTGGCGCGCGAGGAAAAAAACTGGCCAAGCTAATGGAAGAAGTGGACCCTTTCTAATAGAAGCGCATGCGCTTCTATTAGAGAGAATACGGCAGTGCGAAATATCGCAAGGATTCCGATTTTGCAGATTATTTTTAACAATGTTAAAACCTTTCGCCATTAAGACCCGCGCCTCTCGATAACCCGCCACCCTATTTTGAAGGTAGGGTGGCGTGTTATCGGGAGGCGCGGGTTTTAATGGCAAAAGTTTCAACATTTTTAAAAATGATCGGCGAGATCGGAGTCCTTTCGATACTTCTCACTAGACTGGCGAGTCATATTCGGCAAAGGACTTCAAAAATTGATGTAAAAAAGTGTCGGACCTTAGGTGGTAACGAACTTGAGGCGGTGGCAGGTAATCGAGACTCGACTGTAGAACATTTTTTAGAAAAAATGTTTAGAAGAAAATGTATTAAAACAAAATTTTGTTAGCACCTATGATATTTACGCAAAATATCAATAGTTGACTTCAGATATTTTAGAGCGGATTCGTTTGGTTGGATGGCAAGGAAACAAAAACCTTGACATAGGCACACATAGAATCAGTGTCTTGAGTGTATTTATAGAGACTAGGGTTGTCGAATATTCAAAATTTTCTAATATTCGATCGATATACGAAATCATTTATTACAAAAACTAAAATGACACAATCAAACTACATCTTTCAAAAATAATTCAAATATTTCTTCTGGCTCTGTTTCATTATGTTCGTTGGGTTTTCAGTATCCCATCCGCCAAATTTGCATTGATAATAAGTAAATTTGCAGCCGTTACCTTCCCCATTTTTTGCCTTGTTCCTTCCTGTTGTTTTTTCAACAAATATGCCTTGGTCCCTCCTGTTAAATTTCTTTTTTTCCCTGTTGATCGACAAAAAAATCAACAGGGGGGACCAAGGCAAAATGGGAACGAATTCTCCAGTAGTGCCGTTGCAATCTTATTAAAAATGAAGCCTCTTGTGGAAAGCCAATGTCAATCGAACTGAGAAAAGACATAATCGACAACATTCAGGTATCTTGAATTTTTATTTAACTTTATTTTAGGCAAATTATGGAGGAAGGTATTCCATTAAAAGTCCATACCAATAAGTGCGAAGGACAATTGGCTCCATGAAGCACAAGGTAAAACGACTCTATGGAACTAGCGATTTGCTTGTGGCATCCTACGTGCAAGAAGACGTTTTCCGTCAGAATTGTCGTGCCAGAAAATGGAATTTTTTGACTAAATTCTTAGCGCAAATATCATTGGTTTATGATATGTCTTGATGATTTCTGTCTAGAATGTGAAATTTGAGTGTATTGTAATTGTATTGATAATTAATAAATTGTTATTAAAGCAAAGAAATAGTAAAAATTCTCTAAAAATCCTCAGGGCGGACCAAGGCAAAATATTGCCCCGTAAATGTGAAGAGGGCCGACTCCGGCGTAACACGAGTCGCATAACAAGCATTCAAAGGTTTCCACAACAACTATTTTAATTTTAACCTGTAGTCATCTTATAATCAAAATGACCGCTAGAAGATAGCAAATATTTTGGTAATCAGAACTTTTGAGGTTCATATATAAATTTTTGAGAAATCAATAAAAGTAAGACACGTTACAGCATGTTACGTGACTCGACCTGCGTAACACGCTGTTACGCGACTTACTTTTTTGATTTCCCAAAAATTCATAAATGAACCACAGGAATTCTTATTACCAAAATGTTTGCTAGTTTTTAGAGGTGCTTTTGAGTATAAGATGACTACAGGTTAAAATTAAAATAGTTGTTGTGGAAACCTTTGAAAGTTTGTAATGTGAAAGTTTTTTACCTAAATCTCGGGAAAGTTCACAAGAGACCCGAAATAACTAACTCCCTTCTGATGGCTTCGAAATATTTTTGACCAAAAAAATCACAATAAAATTGTTTCATAGGTTTCAAAAATTCAAAGAAAAATTTAAAATTCGAAAATTATCAAATTATTTCCTTCTAATTGTGTTTAATTAAAATCTAATTCTGAATCCCATCAAAAAATTTAATTGCTATTTTATGATAAATGTTACATAAATGTAAATGTTTTGGAACTCATCAGAAAGTTTGTGGTTAGTTTGGCTATTTGCCGGACTTTTCCGACAATATGTTGCATTGGTGTTTTATGCACACTCATTTTTGAATGCTATCAGAAAGGCTTCGCTTGCTTTGTGTCTTTGCCCAAATTTTTCAGCATTCGTACAACATATCAGCCCATTACAAAAACACAAGGTTGAATTGTTATCCATGTAACTTAATTTTTATTTTCACTCACGTTGTCTTTGATGTACTGCAACAAAAAAGGGGAAGCTCTCAAGTTGTCGACAGGAATAGAGAAGAAGCCTTGAATCTCCTTCCTGTACAAGTCCAGTGACACCACTCTGCTGGCTCCAGCTTTGCATATCATGTCGGCCACCAGCTTCATGGGCACAGATGAACGACGGAACATGCGGCATTGCTTGGAATAGGGAGCATAGGGTAGCAGCACTGTGATTGACTTAGCCATGGAGGTCTTACAGGCGTAAATCATAACCATCAACTCCATCACACTGTTGTTTACATTTCTGAAGGAGTGGATATATAAGCCAAATGTTGTTTTTCTAAGTTTCTAAAGTAACAAGATGCAGACAATTTGGTTTGAACCCGGTTCCCGAGTACCACGTCTTTTTGGAACCCGGGAAAAAGGTTATTTTCACAAAAAAAAACTCGGTTATACGGGTGTCCGATTATGACAAGTAACCGTTCGCTTGCTATCCCATTTTAGATCTTGTAATTTCCCAATAGCCCCCAAACTTTTTCAGTCCATCGAAACCAAATAAACAATTGGAAGCAATTACTTATTGGAAGTCTGCAGAATGAAGACATGCTTGCCTCTCACACTTTGCTTTATATCTACTGACGTTTCTAAACAAATAAAATGTTAAAATTGAGAAAATCAAAACTGACAAATACGGCTAACCTCTGTTAGTTTTGTTGTAGACAGTTGCATCGCCCATTTTTACACCCAATCGACTAAATCAGTTTACTTTGATTCAGGTTCAAAATTTCATACAAAGTAATTCATACTCTGACACCAAGCGAGCCAACTCTGGATGTGAATTGCCTGCGAGGAACACCATCCCACTGCTCTCATCCGTCTTGTACATTGCGATAGTGAATTAGATTCACGAAAATAAAAAACAATATTAGTGTATAAATCTGAACTAATCCAAACAGGTAGTGTTTATTCGACCGAAAAAAGCTCTTTCCTCGTGTTTTTTTTCAAACTTGGTGTAATATTAAATTGCCTTTGCTTATGAACTTAGAAAATGATAACACAAGCTCTATGCTGCAAGACTACTGCAATTTTAAATCCATTTTTTTTAATTTATGATTTCATCTTTTAAAAATGATACAAAACTTTTTGTGACGTCAAAATGTTTGAATTTGCCGCTTCCGCAGGATGAGGCAGGGGTGCAACTATACATAGAATATAGTCATAATACGAATATAGTCCAAAGCAGATTGACCTCGTCGGATGATGCCGAAATATGGACAGAAATATGGAACTCTGACTGAATTTAAAAAAAAATTTTAGTATGGTTAAAACACTATTGATCGAACGTAATTTTTTTAGCCACAACATGCGTATTTGAGAAACTTTTCACTAACGGCGTTTTGTAACCAGAACATTTATTTGTTGTAAAAATAATTGTCGTTGTATAATAAATAGTACAACTACAGTCGAACCTGGATAACCCGACACCGCCTTAAGTTCGTTCCCACCTTGGGTCAGACACTTTTTTTATCTCGATTTTTCAAATCTTTTGCCAAATGTGATTCGCCAGTCTAGTCCGAAATATTGCAAGGATTTTGATTTTGCGGGTCGTTTTTCCAAAATTTCTTATTTTTGCCATAAAGACCCGCGGACCTCGATAACCCGACACCCCTTTTTTATCGAGCTTCGCGGGTCTTTATGGCAAAAATAAGAAATTTTGGAAAAACGACCCGCAAAATCAAAATCCTTGCGATATTTCGGAAATAACTGAAGAATCACATTTGGCAAAAAATTTCCCAAGACGGGAACGAACCTAAAAGGGGTGTCGGGTTATCCAGGTTCGACTGTAGTTGTTTCAGTTGTTTCAAATTACCAGTAAATTTACGTACATTTACTATCAACCGACTCTAAAAAATACTTACGGTTAATTCGGATTCGTTTAAATGGTAAAGAAATAAAAACCTTGGTAAAGAAACAAAAATTTTAAACCCATCAAATTATTTCCTTCTAATTTTATTTTGTCGAATTCGAATCCCTATCAAATAATTTAATCGCTATTTTAACAGGAGAATTCCTGACTAAAATAATAGTTCCTATAAGGGTTTTAGGACCTACTGAGCACGAATATCACAAAATCAGACCTCCAAACTTGTGCGCAATGCCGTCGAACAGCCCAATTTTTACGAGGAAAAATAGATAGTTTAAAATAGATAGTTAAAAATAGATAGTTTTTATCGGCTAGAGTATAGAATCCCCCCACGCAGAGTGGTCGATGGTGAAAATAATTTCATATTCGTGTTTGTCGAGTCCGATTTCATGAGAAAGCGAGCTGTTTTTTAAACTCTGAGCAAAAAAAATTTTCGATCCACAGGGGGGGAGCGTTGTTGTATCATGGTTTTTAGTCAAAATTTCATAATTTTTTTGAATTTTTAAAAGAAATAGGGCTGTAAAATTTCCATTTTTTCATTTTTGTAGTTTTAAATTTTGGTCAAAAAGTCAATTTTCGGTCAAAAATTTTTTGTGAAAAATTATCGAGCCCCACCTAAAAACTCTTTTCTTACACTTTAACCATGCTAAAACGACTGAAAACACACTTTTGGGCACAACACAGATTCCGAACTTAAGCCAAAACTACTTCATTCATAAGCAAATTCTTTATAAATGAGGCAACATAACACTTAAAATTCAAATTGCACTATATCATAGAAGTCATAAAATTGTCAATTTTTCTTTAACTCTCCAGCCGCCACTCTCGTAGCCATTTGCTTACGAAATCGATTCATATCTTGCTGAGCACAGTTCACTTGGCTTAGTCTGGACGCGATCCCGGCGAGCTGACAGAAAAAAGACCCACAATCATAACCGTTCTCTTGCATTGTGATTTTCTGTAAAACTTTAAGGATATAATAAGTAAATATTTTGCAGAATACTTTGTGAATAAAGGCCAACAAGTTTGTAGGATATAATCCCTTTTAACTTTCCTGAGCTGACTCCTCTCGTAGAAACTCAACTGTTGAAAATAAAGAAATTAGAAAGTAAAGATGGAGTTTTGGCGAAATCGGGATCCCGACTCCATCTCTATGAGAAAGTAAATTAAAGAAGTCACCATTCGAAAAAGCCTGCTGAGTGAATTCACGCCCAGTCTCCACCTCCTGATAACATCGTATTAACTCCTCAAATTTGTCGGCACTATTTTTAGCGATATTTAGCAAGGCAGTAAAGAACCTCCTCTACTCTTGTTTCTCTTTCAGAAATATCCTCTTAGCATACAGAGTGTCTCAAAATTACGTTAAAATAAAAAAAAAATCGGGCACTATAACACCTTCGCGGCCCGTTTCGGAATTTTTAGGTGGCAAGCCTTGGAAACGTCCCCAATAAAGTCTTTACAAGAAGATGACAATAAATAACAGCAAACACGACAACAGAAAACGATAAATATAGCGGATTCTTCTCGCTCAAATGCCTTCCGCCAACTTCAAAACACGCTTCATTTCTTTTCTGGAAATGCTCCACAATGCGTTCAAGAGACGATTGCTGGATCTGGTTCCACTCAGATTCTGCATCCTATCTTGAAAGAAAAATTGTGAAATCAAAACCAGAAACAAAAATCACTGAATCAAACCCGATAGACTTCAGCTCTTGTACTCCTTTTTCTTTCCTGCCCAATCCGGTCCTTGTTAGCGCCATTTTCTTAGAATCGAAGAACCGCATTGCCGACCGTTTGCGTTGCCATTCCGAACAGCTGCCCGATTTGCGCGCAACCAATACCTTGATGACGAAGATGGAAGAAGTCCGCACGTAGCTCCTCTTTCTTGACTCCAGCCATATCTGAAAAATTGGCAGAAATTAATTTGATGAACCAATCACAAGCGTAAACGTAAAAAATATTAAAAATGGAACGACAGAAATTGATGCAATGGATGAACTCGATAACTAATAAGCAAATGAGAAGCAAGTGAGAAAGAAAAAAAAGACAGGCGTATCAAACAAACAAATTTGAACGGAAAAATATTAAATTTGAAAACGTTAACGTAATTTTGAGACACCCTGTATAATAGCGAGCAAAACCTTCAATTGTTCTGCATATATAAAGGGATCGATTGGCAGACTATTCATCAAGAAAACGAAACGCTCGAAGTCTCGAATGGGTAGTTAGTCAAGAATCAGTTTCAAATTACAAAACAAGCCTGTCTATCCTAAACACTCCACCTTAGCACAGTATTGGCGTCACATATCATCTCAACGCAGACATGGAGATGAAGACCCAATATGGCACAGTCAGCGGAGCACTTGAACTACACCCCCACATCTCAATTGAACCCTACCCCCACATCTCAATTGAACCCTAATTTGTTCCCGGACCCTTTTCTACTTAGTTTCGACGTAAACTTTGTCATTCCTTGAAATAGTGTTTAAGGAAAAACTTAAAACATTCAAAACGTCATAACACATGAAAACAACAAAACCATTAAGCTTTGAATGTGAAGTGACTAAATGCACACCCATTAGCACGTTCATCTAGCTTCATATCATCCTTACCACATTTCTTGCACCGTCAAGAAAGGGAAACGATCCCATGCACATCAAGGAAAGAGAGAAGGGCGTCTGAGTCATCAGAATTTACCGGTCGAGAACTCGCGGTTGAAGAAAAAAAGGTTAGAGCCTAAATGACTTGTGAAACAATCTTTTACATAATTATTGGGAATGCTTATAGATTAATAAACATTATTCGGACCACATACATCCATCTAGTCAAGTAGACTTTCAGAGGTCCACGACGGCAAGCAATCGTACGGCCGTCAGATTGATGGGGCGTAGTCCTCACCACAATCAAATCATGGCGTCGATAATTATTGGCTTTAAGTCACACCTCCAATTATTCTAACACGCTTTTACCACCACGTGTACAAAAGCCGTAATGTACCTTTAGGCTGAAATATTGTCTAAAATTCTAGGGTGTGACCTAAAGCCACAAAGTACCATGGCACCCAGGCGCTCCAGATGCAACGAAAAGCACAAAACATAAATAGAGAAGAAACTTTATTGCGAAAGAAATTAACAATATGAACGGAACGAAACAGTAATACATGAACAGTAATACATACTATTTCTTGTACGATAAACTTCAGCCAGAGTACACGCGCAAAGGCTACCACAATAGCAGGTGAGTTTCTCATCACACAGATCTCATCGACAGCTCTGCAACATCTTCCACCGCCCCCCCCCCCTAGACTTCTCATTTGTAGGTGACAGCAAATTCGAATTTAAGACTAAAATAAATTGGAGAACTAAAAAAACTGCCAGCAATAATCGGAAAAACCTGGAGCTCTTTTTCTAGCGAAAGACAATAACTTGGACGGCAAAGATTTTGGATCTTCTTGTTGGCGCATACTTGCCTTAGACATAATTCCGAGCAAGACTCTTGATCATAAAATGCATATAGAGTCTCCTTTTGAAAACATTGAAAAACATGGTAAGACAACCAAAAAATACAATCGTTTACTTTTTTTATCATTTTGCCATGGCTTCTTTTTTCTCCCTTCCCCACAGCCTTTCAAAATTTGAAAATCCTTGTAGTTCAACTTAAACAAAACGCCAAGAATTTAATTGTAGATTTTAAGCGCTTTTCTAAAATTTTGTCGCTTTAGTCACTCGAATATCAGACAATTTTGGCTCAACAAATGCATTTAAAAAGTAGGCAATACACGAAGATACAACCGTTACTTTATTCAGGTTCAATTTCCAACACAATATTCAGGCCAAAGAATACATTCCGCACAAGTTACCACTGTCCTGCAGCCACGGATCCCGATATATTTGAGAAATAGTAGCACGCGTCGACGGATCAGGATCTAGTATTCTTTTTATCAGAGCTAAAATTCTGACATAAATATATTCTTGTTTGACTAGACTATTCAAACTAATTACTTAGCGGTAGCACGTCAATTTTATTCCAAGGCCTTTTATTCATCGCTTTTCCATCAGCCCAGCATTTGAAACGAATAGTACATCTGCAAAAGTTAAATGCTTGTAAATTTAGCCTGCAATAACCACCTAAAACAAACCTTTCCGGGGATTCCCACCTGAATTAGGTTGATAAAACGAACACACTGTTTGCAAATATTCAAATATGCACAAACCATGTTTGGTAAGCAACAAATTCTCTGGTTTGATGTCGCGATGCACAATTTGCTATGAATATACTCCAGGCCGTCAATGAGTTGAGAGAAGAAGAACTTGGCTTTCTCTGGATTCATTCCGACGTCAGGCTCTAAAATTCACGTTTGATTGCCATTTTTTGAAAACCAATACAAATCCAACCTATCAAACAGTTCACCACCATCCGCATACTTGCTGTACTTTCAGAAGCAATTCTCTGTGACATCACTGGTAAAGACGACTTGGAAGCTGGCTGTAGTCCGTTTCGGCACACTGCTACCTAAAAACCCTCTTGCTTTTGCACTTAGCTTGTTTCACCTTCTTTAACTGCATTCTGCCTCTTAGCCGAGAGTTCTGCTCTTGATTCAGCTTTCAGCCGTTTTTCATCAGCTCGTTTCACTGAAACAAAAGCGCCTTCATAAATAGGTACAACAAGGGTAACAGCTTACAAAGACGAATTTTTCCTGCATCCTTTGCTCTTGCAGCTACAGCTTCTTTCACAATTTTTCTTGTGTTCTTTGCTGCCATCGAAGCCACTCTTGCATTCAGAGACCTCTTTGCTATCGGCTCCTTCTGCACCACAGTGGCACGTCTTGTTTGAACCATCAGGCTTGCCTAAAAATCCAAAAGAATATTTTGAAAAAGAGGACAGAAAAAAAGTGCATAACTACAGAATTTTTAGCACAATTTTTATACGAAAATGTAGCCTATACATTTAGCTGCCAGAAAAGTCAGACCAATTTTTGCAGAGTCAGAATTTTTAAAACTAGAGACTGTTTGAAGCAAACACGTGGCATTTTTTCCGAGTAAAAATTGGGGTTTTTGCGTTTTCTATCTAACTTTTGTATAAAACACCCAAAATTTGTATTTTTTGTAGACATCCTTGGTACCAAAATGCAGCGAATTTACTCTTCTATCGAGTCTCTGGTTTTGTTTGAGAAAAATTAGACAGAAAAACTTGGCGGGATCTCAATCAAATCAATAAGGCAAAAAAAATCTTCGAAAATTTTCAAAGAAATTGCTTGTGGTTTTGAAATTTTACGTGTTTTATGGGCAAGTGATGGCTCATTCGAGAGTTCTTAATGCGAGGAATATTTTGGCTATAAGCATGCACAAGCCAAAAAGGAAAAAATCAGGTCAGAGGCATGAAACAAAAAAGGGGTCTCAAATCGACCATTTTTGATAGTTTTCTGTTTGGCGCCAATTTCCCTAATACACTAAGATTCAAATTTTGAAAGGCTGTGTCCCCTACAAATACACCCCTCATTCCTTTTAAAATTAAAAAGGCGCCAATTTAAATTGTGAAATTTTTTATTAAAAAATCATGATATCCCCTGTGGATCGAAAAACTTTTTTGCTCAGAATTCAAAAAACAGCCGGCTTTCTCATGAAAAGGTCAAGAAATACGAATATGAGGTTACCGTATTTTCTCTAATAGACGGGTATACCCGTCTATTTTTCAACTCCCCTCGTGGGGTACCCGTCAATTAGAGACTACCCGTCTAATAGAGACTACCCGTCTATTTTTCAACCAAATTTTTTTTTCAGTCCAGCTAAAACAGAATCATGGATTTTAACAAGCAACTTTATTTCATAACAATTTTTCTTAAAAATTTTTTTTCTTCCAGCCAATTTTTCTTCCAGACAAACACCATAACATTAGAGCAATTTCAACATTCTAACGATACATCACTATCATATTCATAGCTTTCTTGTTCTTGTTCGAGATCAATTTCTTCCAATAGCTCAGCTAGTTCTTTGTCTTCCCTTGCTTGCTTAAGCTTAGACCGACCACCGGGCACAGGACCATTTGGCTTGAAGCAATGGATCTGATCATCTTCACTTCCATCAGTGGCCGTGCTGATTCCACAAGATTTGAACGAGTTTTGGACCAGCTCCTTCGGAAGGCTCTCCCATGCATCAATGATCCATTGAAGGTAGACGGACATTGGAGCGGCTTTTGGATTTCCACCCTTAGTTATTGCTTTCTCTCCATGTATCATCCAGTCCTCATAAAGCTGGCGAATCTTGGCCTTGAATGGCGCGTTCCAACAAACGTCAGTATACATGACCAGTCTTGTAAACAGCGCCGGCGCTCGCGCCGGCGGCGAAAAAAATAGAGCCGGCGCTCGACGCCGGCGCCGGCGTCGAAAAAAATGGAGCCGGCGCTCGGCGCCGGCGGCAATGATAATTTGCGTAATGAGCAGTAATGTTATGAATTATCAATTGAATGCTTTATACAATTAATTTCATCAATTTATTTTTTACGAGCTTTTTGGCCCAAAAGTGATATTTAAGCAACCGGCATCGCTTGTATGACTAAGAAAGGGGTAGCTACGATCAGCGAAGAATGTAACCGTGTATGTAAAAATTAATCAATTGAAATGGTTGTTTTTCAATTGATTAATCAAAATTATTTAATTGAACTGGTGTTCACATTTACATAATCAAATCCATTAAATTAAAGTCTAAGTTGCATTTTATTAACCAAATGTAAATGAAATTGAATTTATTGCATATGATTTGCCGAGTAACATGAAAACTTAAAGAAAATGGAATTTATTGCATTTGATCTGTTAGGAACATGATAACTTGAAAGAAACTTGAAGAATACAATACAACGTTTCATGAAATTACTTGTTTTAATGTTTTGGAATAAACAAAGGGTCTCAGTAACGCAAAACCTCCAAGTCTATTATTATATTATTTAAAAGATCATATTGGGCTACAAAAGCATATGTTTTTAATATTTTTATAAAAAAAATTTGTTGTTAAAAATGAACCTGAAAACTTTGTCTAAACTTACTAGTCACTTGCTAAGATTCCCAGAAACCGAGCCTAAACTTTAGAGGGCTGGCAGACAAAATTTTTGACGTAAAAAGCTAAATCTGTAAATATCAAACGAAATTCTGGAACCTCAGCTTTCTAACAAAAAAAGAACTCTAAAACAAGATTGAAAATTTTAATAAAAAATGACAAATAAAAATCGAGCAATAAAAAAGCATCTTGTATTTCTTGTTTAAAAAGAAATATTTGAAGTGATTTAAGCTGGTTTAAAAAACGGCAATAGGTTTGGGGTAAAGCCAATATTTGGTCAATTGCAGGGCTGTTCCAAGCCGATTGTGGTCAAATTCGCTGACTCCCAAAAAGACAAGGAGGGCAAGAAACCAGCTAGTCCCAGTGAAAACAGCATCCTGGCTAACAACAACAACCAAATGACTCTCATGAATCAGGTATGAACTTTTGAAACAATTAAAACATGCAAACCAAACAAGTTGAATTTATAGCTGTTGCAAAATCCAGCTCAGACAGCCAATGCTAATTTGGTGACCAATCAGTTGCTGAATTTGCATGTTTTGTTACAGCAACCTGGAATTATCCCACTCTTGGGATCAGGTATTTAATTAGTTATATTTAAAACCGGTTATATTAAAAACATGGTCACGATTTGATATGGAAACTGTTCAAACTAGGTTTGCTTCATGGCGGAATATCGCCGAGCCATTTCACAATAGTTGTCTATTTGACCAACCCTTTTATTCGTTGATTACCGTATTTTATCTAATAGCTCGACACCCCCTACTTTGAAGACCTATATCTCCGACTAGAGAAGTTATGCTGATGCTAATTGCATTTTCTTAACTCCCACGAGCTCTACCGATTCCGCTTTTAGGATTTTGGATTTTCAGGCAAAAATCTCGAGATCGACTTCAAATTTTTCAGATTTTCGGGGGATCGAAAAATAACTTTACATGTAAAGCTATTACAGAAAATACGGTATGTCAGATTTTGCAATTGTTGAAATTTATGGTGGAAATGACTGTGAAAATAGCCAGGTTATGGCTGTATGTCCGATTTGAGATCTACCCAGCCCTAGTTAAAACGTAGCTTATGAAAAGACTTTTGGACCTGGAAACACAAATTTAAATAATTTCATATCAAGTCGTGAATATGCACCTTTGCCAATACATTTTAACCAGGATTTTAAACTATTTTGTCGAGGGGAAGCTTAAATTCCTTTTCTTCATCTAAATTTGGAAACAATTTTAAAAATTTGTTGCCGTAGAGATTACTCAGATTAAAGTTCCGTAACCAATCCCTATGAAGAATAAAAATTTAAATTTCACTAGAATCTTTGTAGTAATTTCGAGTCTGAGTGCCTCTGTCCAACCATCACCCAAGTCTAGTTTATTATTGCCTAGTTGTTCTCATCCGTCTTCCGAATCTTCCACACCTTTTATTACATCTTCTTCTAAAAATTGTGTTGGCCCATCTACTTCGGTGCAGAGTTCAGGTAAATCAGAGTGTTACTGACTAATTCCACTGCTATAATTTGCTGTAATAATCACATCTCTTAATAACTCTGCCAAGTTTTTAACTCTTAATTTTGCATTGCAAAGACCTTTAACCAGTGCATCTTGATCTAAATTCTGCTTTTTATCAGAAATCGACTCATTCTAACATATTAATAAAGTTTTTTGTTATAATCTTTTGAATGCTTCGATTTGCCACAATTTTTTCAAATTAAACTGAGTGATATGAAGTTAGCTTTAAATATGTTTAATTACCACAATCGCAGTCTTTAAAATTTCAGTTGCCCAAAATCAGTTCCAACAACAGCAAAACCAGCTGTTGCAACAGCAAAAAATTTTGGAGCTTTTGAGGCAGAGTAAGTGTTAAGTCAACTCTTGGAATAATTTCGGTTTCCGGACGCAACTCAAAATACTTGAAAATAATGTTTTTATGACGTCTTATCACTAAAAACATGCTTAAAACGTGTTTTTAGATGGCGCTCGACTATTTTCGGGAGACAAAATTTTTGAATAAAATTTTACGATATTTGCCTTGGTCCTCTTCAAGCCTTACCCATCAAGCCCCCTTTCGGGGACGCAGGGGGGGCTTGGTGGCTTGGAGTTGAGATGCGAACACCCATATGCGTTAGACACAAATCACTCAGTTACTCTGGGTGCATGAAAAAAACATGCATACTAGAGTTTATTTATGCGGTAGGTCCCAGTATTCAAAACTATGTTCAACATCTTCATTTTTTTGGCGAAGAGCATTTCCCCTCCCCAGGATCTCCCCAGAATGATGACGATTATGTGTGGTAAATTGTTCATCGTGTCATGTGTGGTTAAATAAACTGTTGTATAAAAAGTGGATGTTTGGACAAAAGGGGGGACCAAGGCAAAAATCGTAAAATTTTGGTCAAAAATTTTTTTCCCCGAAAATTGTCGAGCGCCATCTAAAAACACGTTTTGAGCATGTATTTAGTGATAAGACGTTGAAAAAAAGTACTTTGTGTTGCGTCCGGAAACCGAAATTATACCCAACTTTTACAATAATAACATTACCCAACTAATTTTAGCTGGAGGTGACAACGGTGGGCTAGCTCAACTACTGCTTAGTTCAGGCCTTCTAGGCGCCACTGCTGCACCCACTCCCACTTGCCACTACTCGACCACACTGCCTCAGCCACCATTCAATCATCCGGCTGCAGATTTGTTGCAGTCTTTGACCAGCCCCTTGCAACAACAACAACCTACAGTGCCTGCAGTACAATCTCCATTTCAGGGTAACCTAGGATTTGTCGTAACAGAAAATTCCATTTTGAAGATAAAGCTGAATATATTTTTCTTAAACTAAATAATTTTAAGGCCTGTTCACAGGAATGGGGTTGCCCTCAACCAGCAGTTCTACAACTAAAATGACTGAGGCAGGCAATGGCCAATTCAAAGGGCCTGAAGGCTCCAACCTGTTCATCTACCATTTGCCCCAGGACTTCACTGACAACGAGCTTCACGCCCTGTTTTCTCACTTTGGAAAAGTGTTGTCTGCCAAGGTTTTCATCGACAAGCAGACCAATTTGAGCAAATGCTTTGGTAATTTTTAAATTTTCAAATAAACATTTTGACCGATCATTTAATTCTTACCCATTTGACACCAAAGCAGTTTTAAAAATTGTTTATAGGATTTGTAAGCTACGAGAATGGAGTGAGTGCCCAAAATGCCATCTCTGCAATGAACGGCTTTACCATCGGCTCCAAACGCCTAAAAGTGCAGCTGAAGAGGGGTGGCAAAGACAAGCCATACACCCGCCCTAATGGTCACTCTGGCGGCAGTGGTCAGGGTCAAGATGGGGTTAGTAATGACCAACATGTTGGCACGCCTCCTTAAATAACAAAAAACCAATCTATAGTTTAAATTAAAAGAACACACAAAAAAGAAAATTTGAAAATTTCCGGCTCTAAAAGTTTACAATAATTTCTTTTTAAAGTTTCTGAACAATAGGTTTTTGACACAAATTTAATACACCACAGAATAGTTTCCAATTTTCTTTTTGTGCATTCAAAAAGTATTAAGGTATAAAAGTGAGTTTTTAATTTTTTTGTCTTTTTTACAAATTTCATGTGTATGATTAGAGCACAGCCTTTCAAAATTTGAATCTTAGTGTATTAGGGAAATTGGCGCCAAACAAAAAATTATCAAAAATGGTCGATTTGAGACCCCTTTTTGTTTCATGCCTCTGACATGATTTTTTCCTTTTTGGCTTGAGCATGCTTATAGCCAAAATATTCCTCGCATTAAGAACTCTCGAATGAGCCATCACTTGCCCATAAAACACGTATAATTTTAAAACCACAAGCAATTTCTTTGAAAATTTTCGAAGAAATTTCTTTGCCTCATTGTTTGATTGAGATCCTGCCAAGTTTTTCTGTCTAATTTTTCTCAAACAAAACCAGAGACTCGATAGAGAGTTCGCTGCATTTTGGTACCAAGGATGTATACAAAAATACAAATTTAGGGTGTTTTATACAAAAGTTAGACAGAGAATGCAAAAACCCTATTTTTACTCGAAAATGCCAGTTGTTTCACTCCTTTAGTCTGAGATTTCTGAAAATGACTTTAAGGACTTTTTATAGTTTGTCGTGAAACTTTATTCGTCGCGCTATCTTTTAGTACATAAATCGCTGGAAAAAATGCGAATTTTTTAGTTTTTTATGCGAGACAAAGATTTTCATTTCAGGTCTAGCAATGGTTTATACTCGAAAAATGCAAAAAGATGCTGAAGAGCAGTCGATGTTCGGGAAATTTCAAGCTCTGGCACACAAGTGATGGCAGCAATAAGGTGGAAAGGCTGTATCGCAAACAAGGAGCAAAGGGTGAAAGCCCTTGAAAAAAAAGTACGGCTGTAAACTTATCGATCCCTACGTTTACATGTAATTTAGCTTAGTGCTTTTTTCAGATTGCAGTCTTCTTCTTCGTTCTCTTTTCTCATGATTTTGCTTTAGGAGATGTGCATCCTGGACTATATTATTCGCAACACAGATCTACATATGGATAACTGGCTGATTAGGTAGGGGTGGGAACTCATGTCTTAATTTGATCGCTCTCCTTCTAGACACGTACCAAATCAGGAGTTGAAGATCGCAGCCACCGACAATGGATTAGCCTTTCCAGTCAAGCATCCCGAAGCTGTTAGCGCTTTCCGTCATTTCCCATTGAACTGGTCTACTTGCTGTCGAGAAAGAAAGCTTTCGAGGTGGGTCGTGCTCATCGTGCTGACTACGCTCTCATTTCCAAGTCTTTTTTCGTGGCTTACTGCTCTGTCGTCAAAAATATTCTTTAACTTTCAGGGCTTATGCGCGTATGGCTAATGCTAGCATCAAGTTGGGCAAGTTGAAATGGTTTGACGTTTTTCACCTTTAAATTCCTTTTCTTCAGTATAGGAAGTTTAGGCAAGTATCCAGAGGCCTTAAGAAAAGGAATTGAAGTGATCAAGCGCAATCCTGACAACAGTGTGCTTTACTCCAATCGGGCTGCCTGCTTCATCAAGTTGGCTGAGTTCGTAAAGGCTGTGAATGACTGTGATGCCTGTTTGGAAAAGGACAACCAAATGGTGACTTACTTATTTTGCTCTCTCCTTTTTCATGTGAATTGTTTTAGTCAAAGCCTACATCCGCAAAGGATCTGCGTTGCGAGGCTTGCACAAGTATCCCCAAGCTATGAAGGCCTACAGAAGTGCGTTGAATGTTGATGGGAACAACCAGGAAGCCATGGAAGGAATCCGTGCCTGCATTTCCAAAAATGGAGATGCTCCTGCCAAGCAGGCTTTGGAAGATCCTGAAGTGCAGAAAGTTCTCAGTGATCCAGTCATCAAGGTTGTGCTCGAACAAATGCAGCAAGATCCTAAGGCAGCTCAGGAACATTTGAAGAATCCCGACATTTGTGAGAAGTTTAGGAAGTTGGTCGATGCCGGTATCGTTAGACTTGGTTAAAATATCCATTATGTTCCGCTTCTTTTGTTGACTTTTTCTCGTTGTGTTCTTTCTGGTGAAATAAAGGTCGGTAATGTGCACTCGCTCAATATTGTTTTGGAAGGTGAATCTGAATAAATTTACTTTTGTAACTCTGTGTATTGCTAATTTTCAATGGAAATCTGTTGAATCTTGAGATAGTTATGTGATATTCGAGTGATAAAAGAGACAACAATTAAAAAAAAAGCGAGTAAAACCTGCTATCGAATTCTTGGCGTTTTGTTTAAGTTGAACTACAAGGAAATTCAAATTTTGAAAGGCTGTGCCCTACAAATACACCCCTCATTCCTTTTAAAATTAAAAAGGCGCCAATTTAAATTGTGAAATTTTTTATTAAAAAATCATGATATCCCCTGTGGATCGAAAAACTTTTTTGCTCAGAATTCAAAAAACAGCCGGCTTTCTCATGAAAAGGTCAAGAAATACGAATATGAGGTTACCGTATTTTCTCTAATAGACGGGTATACCCGTCTATTTTTCAACTCCTCGTGGGGTACCCGTCAATTAGAGACTACCCGTCTAATAGAGACTACCCGTCTATTTTTCAACCAAATTTTTTTTTCAGTCCAGCTAAAACAGAATCATGGATTTTAACAAGCAACTTTATTTCATAACAATTTTTCTTAAAAATTTTTTTTCTTCCAGCCAATTTTTCTTCCAGACAAACACCATAACATTAGAGCAATTTCAACATTCTAACGATACATCACTATCATATTCATAGCTTTCTTGTTCTTGTTCGAGATCAATTTCTTCCAATAGCTCAGCTAGTTCTTTGTCTTCCCTTGCTTGCTTAAGCTTAGACCGACCACCGGGCACAGGACCATTTGGCTTGAAGCAATGGATCTGATCATCTTCACTTCCATCAGTGGCCGTGCTGATTCCACAAGATTTGAACGAGTTTTGGACCAGCTCCTTCGGAAGGCTCTCCCATGCATCAATGATCCATTGAAGGTAGACGGACATTGAGCGGCTTTTGATTTCCACCCTTAGTTATTGCTTTCTCTCCATGTATCATCCAGTCCTCATAAAGCTGGCGAATCTTGGCCTTGAATGGCGCGTTCCAACAAACGTCAGTATACATGACCAGTCTTGTAAACAGCCGGCGCTCGCGCCGGCGAAAAAAATAGAGCCGGCGCTCGACGCCGGCGCCGGCGTCGAAAATGGAGCCGGCGCTCATGCCGGCGGCAATGATAATTTGCGTAATGAGCAGTAATGTTATGAATTATCAATTGAATGCTTTATACAATTAATTTCATCAATTTATTTTTTACGAGCTTTTGGCCCAAAAGTGATATTTACAACCGGCATCGCTTGTATGACTAAGAAAGGGGTAGCTACGATCAGCGAAGAATGTAACCGTGTATGAAATTAATCAATTGAAATGGTTGTTTTTCAATTGATTAATCAAAATTATTTAATTGAACTGGTGTTCACATTTACATAATCAAATCCATTAAATTAAAGTCTAAGTTGCATTTTATTAACCAAATGTAAATGAAATTGAATTTATTGCATATGATTTGCCGAGTAACATGAAAACTTAAAGAAAATGGAATTTATTGCATTTGATCTGTTAGGAACATGATAACTTGAAAGAAACTTGAAGAATACAATAACGTTTCATGAAATTACTTGTTTTAATGTTTTGGAATAAACAAAGGGTCTCAGTAACGCAAAACCTCCAAGTCTATAAGATCCTTGTCGGCAGCCTTTTTGCGTTTTTTGATTTGCACTTCGGCAAGCGGCAAAAACCTCTTATTTTGGCACCACAGCGGCAAAAACGCCCATAACTTTTGAATATTATGATGTCCGGCGGCGATTTTTCGCCGCCGTCGGCGCTCGGCGGCGAAAAACATGAAGCCGGCGCTCGGCGAAGTTTTTCGATTTACAAGACTGTACATGACTGATTTTGTCACTTTTTAAAAATAAAACAATAAAAAGCGCGCTAATTTAAACAGATTTTTTTCAAATTCCAACACACTTTGTGGGGGTACCCGTCTATTAGAGACTACCCGTCTAATAGAGACTACCCGTCTATTTTTCGACCCCCCTCGAGGGGTACCCGTCTATTAGAGACTACCCTTCTAATAGAGACTACCTGTCTATTAGAGAAAATACGGTATCTCATCCATCTGACCACTCTGCATGGGGGGATTCTATACTGCAACCGTTTTTCATTCAGGCTGGTTTGCAGTCAACTTATTTAGCTCCGCATTTCCTTTTATGCTCATAAGAAAACTTGTTGTCTTCAATAACAACTTCAAAAAAATTCTATATTCATTTTTTTTTTATTCTATATTCTATATTTGTCTCGAAGGGGATTTGAAATTTGACAGCAACTTTTTTATTCAAAGATCAATTTCTTAACTAAATCGGCGATGCTGAACATGTATCCGGTTTTAGAATTTTTGATTTTGCAAGTCTTCTACGTCGCAATGTTATTGAAGACACTTTTTTGTTTTTTTTATACTTATCCTCTACAGTCCAGAAGCTCTTTTTATTAGACGTTAAAGCACTATTCGGTGCCATTTTTAATGCTGATTCTGAATTTAAAGTCCTTTTCATGACTACAAATTTCCTATACATTTCGTAAAGAATTAAATTTAAAAAAAACAGCCTAATTTAATTCTTTGAAATTCTTACCCATGATATTTTTTTTAATGTAGGCAAGCGACATACTAACTGGTGGCCAAAAAGTTCTGCAACAAACTTTGAGATCTTTTTTAATAATAAAATTTATTTCACAAAAGTATGTTCAACCACGCATTTTGTAGCCTTAATCTTTCTCTTTCTAATGGTATATTTGCTTTTTCTTTTACTCAATAAAATGGCCGCCACTAGCCTGGATACATTTCTTCAATCTTTTTTGGGAAGTCGTTGATGGCAGATTGGATCATTTCCTGTGGAATGGCATCCCATTCCCTGACCAGCGATGCCTTCAGAGCTTGGATGGAGTTGTGTGGAGTGGAGCAGGCCTTGGACTCGAGGTAGGGCCATGCAAAGTAGTCCATCACATTCAGGTCGGGTGAGTTGGGTGGCCAATCACCAGTTGGGTTGGTCCAGTGGGGATCAACCTTGAGGAAGTCGGGAAAATGTTGGTGGATCCAATGTTGGGTGTCGTAGGCGCGATGGGATGGCGCCCCGTCTTGTTGGAAGCACCATTCATCTTCCAAATTCTCTGCTGCCCACGGAAGAAACTCGGTTTCGAGCATCCGGCGGTACTCCGGGCCATTGACCTTTGTTCATGTCGAGAGAAGAAAATAAACAAACGAGATGCTTTGCAAAGATTATTTTTCTTCCTTTGATTTCTTTGAGCCGCTATTCAACCAAACAATGAGCACAAAGGGGAAAGTAATATACCATTAGAAAGAGAAAGATTAAGGCTACAAAATGAGTGGTTGAACATGCGTTTGTGAAATAAATTTTATTATTAAAAAAGATCTCAAAGTTTGTTGCAGAACTTTTTGGCCACCAGTTATTAGAAAGGCCAGACAAAGGGCTTTCTTATGAGCAAAAAAGGAAATGCTGAGCTAAATAAGTTCACTTTAAACCAGCCTGAAGAAAAAACTATCCATTTTTTAATGAGTCCTCGTGAAAATTGGGCTATTTGAGGGCATTGCACACATGTTTAGAGGTCTGATTTTTTTAATAGTCGTGTTTAGCAGGTTCTAAAACTCTTATAGGAACCGTTGTTTCAGTAAGGGATTCTTATAATTAGTGCTATATAAATGTAATTATTTTGCCAAAAATTTTTGGTGACCATACAATACTTCAGCCAATTTTGTGCAGTTAGTATTCCATTTTTATTAAAAGCCCGAAAAATTCTATCATATTTTTAAACGGCTTGACTTTACTTGACCCCCCCCCACGGCTGACCCACTTTTGATGACAATTTTGAAAAACCGATTGCATATTCGTGTTTCTCGACCCCGATTTAGGCGCGAATTTACCAATCGTTTCTGAAAGTGAAAAATTTTTTCGATTTGCCTTGGTCCCCAAGGTGAAAAATTCGAAAATTTTCAAAAAAAATTTTTTTTCAAATTCCTGCCAAAACATTTTTAAGGGATTCAGGGCTGTATTGGGAGGGAAAGGGAATAAAAGGGGCCACTAATCACACAGGGGCCACTAACAAAAAGATGTTGAACATAGTTTTGAATACTGGGGCCTACCGCATAAATATACTCTGGTATGCATGCTTTTTCATGCATCCAGAGTCACTTTCGAGTGATTTGTGTCTAAGGTATGTGGGTGTGCATCTCAACCCAGTTTGCTTCTGTGCCTCGAAGGGGCGCAGGGGCTTGAGAGTTAGAGATGCGCGCACTCGCTACCTTAGACATGATTCCGAGGAAGACTCGATCATAAAATGCATAAAGAGTCTCTTTTTACACGGCCCATGTTGAAAACATGGTAAGACAGTCAAAAATATAAAACCCACCTTTCTAACGTTCTGCCATAAAAGTGGCCCCTTTATTCCCTTCCTCCCAATACAGCCCTGAATCCCTTTAAAATGTTTTATGGGAATTTGAAAAATTTTTTAAAATTTTCGAATTTTTCACCTTGGGGACCAAGGCAAATCGAAAATTTTTTTCACTTTTCCAGAAACGATTGGTAAATTCGCGCCTAAATCGGGGTCGAGAAACACGAATATGCAATCGGTTTTTCAAAATTGTCATCAAAAGTGGGTCAGCCGTGGGGGGTCAAAAGTGTTACCTTTAAACTTCTAAAATTTATATAAACTTATGTAAAGTTTGCTAATTTATTCATTCAATTGTTTATTCAGCTGCGATAAATCAAACAAACAACAACAAATCTATCAGGAAAAACATGAGTTAAATAGCAAATAATCATCCAAGTGTCAAATAAATTTATCGTGCATCGTACACCATCACTGAAATGCCAATATGAGTTTTAAGGTCTAAATAAAAAAGTTAACTCACATTTCCGACTTCTTTTCTTGTACAAAATTCTGTAACCGCATTCTTGGCACCTAATAGGATCTTTGGGACGGATTTCATTCTCATTGTGGCACTCTAAAGTTAACTTAAATTTGGTAAGATTATATGTACCGTATATTCTTTAATTATATACCGTATTTCCTCTAATGGAAGCCCTCCCCAAAAATGGTATTTTTGAGAATTGTTTGACCGACTTTTTTTGAGCCCATTCATGTTATATACCAAAATGTAGCTAGAAATCTGGGCTACATCTTGGTATATAACATGCATGGGGCTCAAAACCGAAAAGTCGGTCGAAAAGGCAAAGAATAGTTTTCAAAAATACCATTTTTGGGGAGGGCTTCTATTAGAGAAAATACGGTAGCCGTATCTAATTATAGACCTCCCTGAGCCGTTTTACCCATGTTACCTTTTTTTTGGAAAATATGGTATAAATTTCTTGTGTGCGTGGAGGTTGAAAAATTATGGACCGTGTCTATAATTAGAGAAAATACGGTCGTCTATTTATGTTTTCAAAGATTTTATTTCATTAAAGGTTAATTGTAAGGACAAACAATACCGAGATCACATATCATATCCTTAATTTATCAGAGGGTATGCCAAAAAGGTCCTTTTACCATTTAATTATCCAGAAAATCATCGAAAACATATCTCAAAATATTTGAGTATTTGTTTAGATGGTAGGTGTTTGCCCTCTTTAGTGTGTGTCTGATTGCAGACAATTTTTTCTTTAAAACACCTTTATGGGGTATTCTGGTATTCCTTTTTTAAATGCAGTTTTCCAAAGCTGAAAACTAAAAAACTCTAACCTCCACAAATATAGAGCATGGTACCAGTCATTCCTGTAGTCTGTTTAGCTGCGGACTGCTGGGTGGATACTTGGCTGGTAGCTGCTCCAGTTCCACTGGTCACTGACATTGGCGTTGAGGCGTCCATTTATTATGCTTAAAAAAAGAATAATCGCTGGAATTGCACTGTTTGAACTACAAAAAACACACGTTTTTGGCTATTGCAACCAATCTAATGTCAAATAAAATACGAACAAGTGTAGGTTGAAAATAATTTATACAAAATACAAATACAATTTTTTCTTCCTCGTATTTCCAGTATTTCTATAAGATAGCAAAAGAAATGTTGCAGAATAGATAAAACATATTGGGTGAGCTAATTTAGAAAATTCATTACTAATACCACGACTTCTTTGATTCTCAGCGCAATATTTATTGTACTAATTTTCTAGCTATTCCGTGTGGAGTAAGCAAAGCTGTAGGATCACAACAATTGTCAGATTCATACGCACATTGGCTAGGCAACAAACAAGGATACATACTCATCGGAAGGGATTTCGTTAATGTGAACATGCTGGACGGGGTGATGGGTTATTTGGAAATTTTCTTAACATTTTTTAAATATGGGTAATTTTTTTTTATTTTCAGCAGAGTAAACTGAAAATCAATATTGGTATATTTGTTTTTTTAATGTAGCGCTCTCCTTGAATAAAAATAGCTATCTAAAAATGAGACTCTTGGGTGTGATCAAGAGGTGCATCATGGAAAGCCAGCGATGGGGGGTAACCGGGCTTCAGCCCCCTCGAAAATTTTTGTTAAAAAAACATTGTAGATTAAAAACAGTGTAAAAATTGGGGTAAAATAACGTTAGGGGGCGTCAGACCCGCCACAAATCGCCCCGCCTCCTCCCTTTCCCAAAAAAAATTGTGCCTACGTCTCTGGGTTGCACTGTGTCGATTTTACTTAGCCGTATTTCAATGCATGATCCAGAGCTGTGACTTCTGTCGTTGAAAACTTAAAATGAGTTTAAAACGACTAGATTAAAGAAGTCAGACGCTTTGATCATCCAAAGAAATTGATTGAAAATAATCAAAATTGTGTGGAAAAACCGTATATTACAAGAACAGACCACAGAAAAAAGTTTACAAGAAATGGAAATAAGTGAGTGTTGTTGTCTACCAGCAGCAACCACAAGACACACGCAACAATAGCTATCATCCATACAATTAGGCTATAGAGTCTAGAATCTGGCCACAAAAAACCAATAATAATTATTAGAAGGCACAACAAGGCGGCACTCAACAAACAGAATAGGTTTTTTTACTGGTTAGATTAGGTTAGATTGGGCCCAGCACTGTGCTGATTTTCATACGCATAAAGTAGACAAAGTGGTGAAGACAGAAACATGTGGCTCCAGTCAGTCCGATCCAGAACATAATCACCAGGAACTTGGGCGACGAGTCATGAGTGCCTATCTGAAGTTGACATTTGGATTAAATTTTTGCAACTCATTGAATTTTTAAATAAATGATGCCGTTTTTTACTAACAAGGGGACGTTTAGTTGTGTCCATACGATATTGAAAATCTGACTTTCCCAATCAAAAAAGGCTCGAAAATCCTTACTTAAGACCAAGATCCGATTAAGACCATCTCAGAATGTGTGCTTTAGTGGCCTAGGCGACTAGAGTTCAGTTGTTACATCTCTCAAGTATGACCCCGTCTACCCTCTCTTTTATTTATATTTATTTTTATTGTTTTTTATTTGGAAGCTTTTGTGCTGTGCAAGGTGGCCCACGAATTTCCATTTTTTGCTTTTAGTTATTTAATTTATTGTTTCTTAAGATATTCTATCAGTCATTTTGTGTACAAAATTTTTAAAAAAAATAAAATTTTTTTGGAAAAACTAAAATTTAAACAAAAAAGGAAAAACTAAATATAAATTCAAAAATTTTTCAAAAAGTGACCTATTTTTGATGAAGTTGTAGCACAGTATTTGAAAGACACATATAAATAATTTTTATATCAAAATTTTTCCTAAAAAAACGAGATTTTTATTGGCATAAGATTTTTTCAAATATCTTATGGCTATTTCACGTACTCTGACTTAGACTTTGACTTAGACTTAGACTTTGACTTAAACTTTGGGGTGTTTATGTAGCCAAAATAGTCAAAGTGTAAGTCAAAGTCTAAGTCAGAGTCCGTGAAAGAGCCATTAAGAAAAAATGAATAAAACAAATAAAAGCAAAAAACGGAACTTTGTGGGACACCCTGTATGTCTACATCCCTCTTTTCAATAATCCGACCCAGTGTCACCTATAAGCCTCCTTCGAGGGTGCAAGTATACTGCACATTTACTGCATGGCTCCGAAGAAAACTCACAATAGTCCCAATGGTGGCAAGCAAGAAAATGATAAAGCAGATGCCGTAGATCACAGTGCGCGAGCGGGCATATCTCACACCCACGGAGGAGCTAGAACAAACAAGATTAGCCTGTGAATTTAATATTTTCTGGAAAAAAAATTACCTTTTCTTACAATGAGGACAATTGGCCACACTGTTGGTCTAAATTCATGCTATAAATTGATTATCCAAAAACTAGAAAAAGCCCTACCAAAGTGTTGAACATGAACATTTCGGTACAATGACAGCATTGCACTCGGCAGGTGCCAGCTGGGGCACGCACAGCTGTGCCTATTGGCGCCGAGGCAACCAAGGTAATCACTCGACGGCAATTTGGGCGTGGACAAGCGATTCGGTTGGAAGAGGCCTTGCAGACCAGCAGACAGTTACACGGACAACGTACATACTTTTTGCCTGGAGGAGCTGCTCGGATAGGGGTCACTTCATTGCATTGATGGCAACGAACTACTAAAATATAGGCAGATTAGTTTAGAGTCAAAAATTTGGGCTAGAAGGACATTACCGTGCTGACTGGTTTTGCCTTCTAAGGATATGTCCACCTCACAAACTCGGCAAGTCACTGTGGGACCTAAAAATTGGCAAAGAATAAAATACCGTATATCTTCTAATTATAGCTCATCTTCTAATAAACGCCCCCTATACTGACCTATATCTCAGAGCAGAGCAAATATTTTAAACCGCTTATTTTTTTAGTACCACGAGCTTTACCTTTACTGCTTTTTCGATGTTGGTTGAGCACCCAACAATCTCGAGATCAACCTCTGATTTTTCATGTCCTGATAGAGTTTGAAAAATAAACGTCCATAGACTTTTATTAGTTAACGGTATGTACTTTTGGTGGATATTTAAATGTTTCCCCTTAAAAACTGGAAATGCGGTCGAGTTTCAGGGAAAGGTTTTTTTAAATAATATCAGGGCAGGATTCAGGGTTGTTATTTTGCACTGTTAAATAATACGTTCTCACTACAAAAGTGGATTCGGAAAGGACGATGCTCTGGTCAGCGCCATGTCTTGACCAGTTACCATAACCAATAACAAACTCATATATTCTGTGAAGTTTTTTCTAATCTGGAAATTCTCCAACCTTCCACGAAAGACAACAATGACAACAAGAGGAGCGTCCAAAGTTAACAAATTTACTTATTTTTTAAGGATACTTGGTCTAAATAATGTTTTTGCTATATTATACTTTTTTGCATATGGATTTTTTCTGGTACAAATCGGATCTTTTCGCATCCAATTTGCATCAAAAAAGATCCGCTTTGCACCAAAATATTTGCAACAAAAAGAAATCTTTTTACACCAGGAAAAATCCATATCCGTTTCATATATATACAGTCAAACCTCGATATAGTGGTTTCGCCCGACACCACCCTGATTTTCGAAGTTTACCACTTTTGCTTTGACAGTCTGGTCCCAAATATCGTGAAGATTCCGATTTTCCCAGTTGTTTTTCAAACACTGAATAATTTTTTCATTTGAAAATGAAAACCTCGGTATAGTGGCCCTTTAATTTTTGAATAGGGGGCCACTGTATCGAGGTTTTCATTTTCAAATGGAAAAATTATTCAGTTTTTGAAAAACAACTGGGAAAATCGGAATCTTCACGATATTTGGGACCAGACTGTCAAAACAAAAGTGGTAAAAACTTCGAAAATCAGGGTGAAAAAAGTGTCGGACCCAAGGCGGGAACGAATTTGAGGTGGGGGCCACTATATCGAAGTTTGACTGTATACAGACCTACAAAATCTTCACAAACTTTTGCTAATCTTTTTTTGGTTTTTTTATCTACACTTTTGTCGAAAACTTTTTTACGGTAAAAAGTAAAGTTGTAGAGCTGAATTTCCTGCACAACTTTGCTTTTTATTGTGGTAGAAGACTTGGACAAAAGTATAGATAAAAAACAAAAGAAGATTAGCAAAACTTTGTATAGATTTTGTAGGACTGTATATTTACGCAAAATTGTTTATTTTGCAAACCATGTTTAGAACATAAAAAATGCATGAATAATTTTTTCTTCGGAAAACCCAGGATGGTCTTCGCAAAAATATATTTTTTTTAACGTATATCCCGATTTCTTCTAATACTCCTCAACCCTGACTTTTTACATTTTAGAAATTATTACCTCCTCGGTTTATGGCTGGTTCATCCTCCTCATTGACATTCACATTCAAAGGGTCATCGCCTCCCACCATTAAAGAGGTTCCATGTTGGTAACTAGTGCCGTCTCCTCCAAACGGATCTTCTGGCTGTAACCTGCACAATTAGTACACATTTCCTATTGTCTTGTCATACCTCATCCACAGCTCGCATCTCTGGCTGTTGCAACATGTTGACCCCAGCAGAAGCGCTTCTCTGAGGGCTATACCCACTCAACTGACTGGAGCTCACATCTCTGTGTTCAGTTGGACTAATAAGCGGCAAATTTTCGTCGTCTTGGCTCATATTTTCTATTTTATTTTGTTTTACTCAAGAACAAAAAACTCGAGTTCTCGGCTAAAATTAAGAAGGAATCAAAAACAAAATAGGCAGCTATTATTCTTTGCCTTAAAAACAAGCTGATTGTGGAAAAAGAGGAAAGAAGAAATTAAAAAAGAGATTGATTTTTTGTTTCTTGATTAGGGCAGCAATACACATGCTGCTTGATGCTGGCACACAATCTAATCAGGACAGAGAGGGGGGGGCAAAGATATATTTGTCAATTTTTTGTTTGAATGGAGGGACACAGAAGCAGGACAGAGAAACAAACACTTCTTTGACTCACCCATCAAAGGAAAATAAATCAAAAAGAAATGAATATGAGCGCCATCATTGGGAAACGAGGGAATTTAAAATGGAAAAGAGGTTTGATGGTAACGAAAATACTTAATTTTTGTTAAAATATGATTGACCCTCTCCAATTACGGCGAATTGCATGCGTCGGTACTTATGCTCTTTAGGGGCCCTCAAGATTTTTCAAAAAAGTGAATTAAAAACACATCATAAAACAAATTTTTTTTCCTTGATATGATGTAACAAACATTTATAAACACTTGCGGTTCTAAAAATCTGAGCTTTTCTGAAAAAACTGACTTGACTTTAACGCCTCAAAGATACTCAAAAGGTACATGGTCAAATGTAAGAGAAATATAAATTTTGAACATTTTTTTGACTATCTATGGTCTACATACGGGCAAAGCTTTTTTGTATCTAAAAAATGCCAAATTTTTTTTTATTAGATGCAAAAAAAGCCTTTTAGTTGCCAAAAAACTTTGCCCATAAGATACGGAGGTAGGCGGAAATCCAGAATTTCCAGATTTTAACCGCGGCGAAAATCCGGAATTTCAATGTTTTGTGCTTAAAGTACTGCAGAGGTCACCAAATCGAGATTTTATTGTATAGGATGTAAAATGAACGCTATAGAGGCTGTTTGTAAAGGCAATAAAGTCATACGAATGTAGGAGTGCGAAATAAATAGGCTTAAAATACACAAAATTAAGTAAAAATGTCTATTGCGAAAAAACAATTTTGTGGCGAAAATCCCAAAATTCCGTATTTTCGCCGCAATTGAAATCAGAAAATTCTGGATGTCCGCCTACCTTCTAAGATACACCCTCGGGACCGGACCAGGTGTATCTTAATATCGAGGTGTATCTTACACCGAGCGTACCTTTTTTTGAGCTTCATTTAGTCTCGAAATTTGCAGCTGTATTTTATAACTAGTTTATTGAATCATTAAATCAAAGGGATTGTTATATCGGGCAATATTTTCATTATAATGTGTAGGTGAACAAATTGTGAAAATGGTGATTGAATATGCCGGCTCTATATGTATTAGAGGGTATGCCGAAAAAATTATGCCTTGGTCCCCTGTTATTGTTAAAAAGTTTTTGAAATAAAAAAAAGAGATAAATCATAAAGCCGTGCTATCGAACGGAAAAGGCCAATTTGGAGGAGCTCAAGCAGAGGATTCAAACAGTGCACCACCACATGTTGCACCGCTCGATACTTTACATTTTCCTTCAAACTGTTTGAGACAAATCTTCAAACGGTTTGATCAAAACATTCAGAGTGGTTGCTAGGCAGATTCCATCCTTTGACCTCAACTGTACGAGGTAAGAGCTCTAACCACTCAGCAATGTAGGCTATGTTATCTTTTCTAATCAAATTTCTTATAAAAGAAAATGTCGTACGATTTCTGCACGACATTTTTCCTTCTTAGGGAAGATAATGGGCGACAAATACTGCAAAACAAAAGAAAATGTCTGGTTGTCATATTTGCGCCTCAAGCAATTATTAGTATACGTCAACTTGTTAAATGTCGGATAGATCACATGTAAAATGGAGCCTCAAAATAATGCAACTCTTTTAATCTCATTATTTGTGGAACATTGAGTCCACTAGAGGCTAAAATGAACTTGATACTTACTTTTATAGAAGGCTTCTTAGCCAAACTCGAAAAACGTTTAATAATCTATGTAATTAATTACATAGATTAGATGGTTCTACCGGAGAATCCGGTCCCATTTTTGCCTTGGTCCCCCTGTTGTTTTTTCCTTGTCCTCTTTTTCCTTGGTCCCCCTTGGTCCCCCTGTTGTTTTTTTGCGATAGGGTAGGTTTTAGACAATCCAAAACAATAACAGGGAAGCAGGGCAAAAAGAAGGGGGGGGGGACCAAGGCAAAAAATAACAGGGGGGACCAAGGCAAAAATGGGACCGGATTCTCCGGTAGCACCGATTAGATTTTTTTCGACAAATGAATTTTTAAATTTGTTTAAGTCATGCTAATAATGTAGTCATTTTTTCGTTAGTAGATTTGTAGAATAAACAGGGTAAAATTGTGCTGATGATATTGTTTTCATGGTATTTTTTGTTTGTGACTATTTTTAAGTGGCACTTGTACTTACCTGCAGAAAAAGGCTCTTGTAATAGTGCCATTACACCTTTGAAGTAATTATTTGATTAATGACCTGGTTATTCTGCGTTATTCTAAAATTTGAAAAAATTTAGTTGGATATGCTAAAATATTTTTAAATTGCCGCTTCGTGAAAAAGACTGCTTTGCAAAAATATTTGTCGGAGAATAATTTTTATGTTTTACAACAGGGAAAACGAAACGCTTCCTAGCAATTATTATTAACTTGGTTTTTTGCATTGAACAGTTGTTACTTTGTTGTTAAAAGGTGCAGCAGAATCAATATTCTTGGAAAAATCTTATCTTTATTAAATGCTTTATTCTCATTTAAACGTGTTTGGAAGAATATAAAAATAATGACTCGTACTACTAAATTAAAAAAACATTGCCTTACACTTTCTACTTAAAAAACTTTCTCAAAAAAAATTCCTTCCATTTCTTAAAGTTAGATGGCCTTTAAAGGGGGTGTGACATTAGGGGGGGAAATTTGACATAAAAAGGCCAACTTTGGGGGTCTCTACAGATTTATTTTTCTTATCATTCTCAAAACTTTTTTTGGCAAAGTTGCTCTATGCAAATGTTCCCCGCGATTGAGAATAAATTCAGAGCTCTGCCGAAAAAAAAATTTTTTTTGGTTTTCCCTTGAGGGACCCTTTTGTCAGGCATTTGAGGACCCACCAAAAGGTCCCCAAAAATCACATTTAGACAAAAAATTAACCAAAAAAGACTTTATTGGGAACAACAACAATGGAGAACCGCCACGTTTCCTTCACGTGTCTTCGTTCCCTCTATGTAAGACTGGGCTGACCACTGGATGTACTTCTTGCCCTTCTTATAACACGAGCATGTCCACATTGCCGTCATATTTGCACCTCTTTGCTTCCAGATCACCTTCCTTGCATGCTCGGAGAGACGCGAACGCTTGACTGTAGTAGATCGCTCGTACTTGGCCTTGCCGCAGCGCACGCAACGACGAGTCAGAATCGCTTCAAGCTGAGATCTTTGAACGAGCAAGTAGTCAAAGCCACCATCCTCCACCTGAACTTCTTCAATGCTCTCTTCGTCGCTTTCGAACTGCAGAATTTCGTCGTCGCTTTCCATTTCGCTAACTAAATCCAAAAACATGTAGACATGCCTTACATAACGTACCACTTACATTGTGCGCAAAATCAAATAGTTTGAAAACAAAGACTTGACCTAAAATATTGATAAGGTAAAATAAACCATGATAAGGGTATGATGGGTCTGAAAATTTTTCGGCAGAGCTCTGAATTTATTCTCAATCGCGGGGAACATTTGCATAGAGCAACTTTGCCAAAAAAAGTTTTGAGAATAATAAGAAAAATAAATCTGTAGAGACCCCCAAAGTTGGCCTTTTTATGTCAAATTTCCTAATGTCACACCCCCTTTAAGGTATTATGAAATAAAAGTAAAGTGAAATTTTTTTGAGAAAGTTTAAAATTTTGTCAGGTAGAAAGTGTTAACGATTTTTTTTATGATATTAAGCAAAAATAGACATAGAGGAAGTGATTTTGGGTTACTTTTTAGAAGATATGGGGTTGAAATTGATGCTAATACTTTATTTTTGTCTAGCACAAAATTTTTGAATTAGTTAGGTAATGAAAGGAACAAAAAAATTTTTTGAATATATTCAATATAATAGCTTTAAAGGAGAAGGAGAGAGGTTCCTTCATAGTTCAGTTGTTAGAGCGCTTACCCCGTATAGTTGAGGTCGACAGATCGAGTCTGCCTAGCAATCGAGAACTCAATATAGAACCTGTTGAAACTTATTGTTTCTGACAATTTTTTGTATTTAATTGAACTCTTCACGGCTTCCCAAAACAAAGAAAAATCGCCGGTTGCGTTTTTTTCGAAATTTGATTTTTTTGTCTCGACACGAATTTTTTTCTTATGTTTTCTTTGAAAAAAAGAGTTGTTCACTTCAAAATGGCATAACTTTTTTATTTTCTATAGCATTAAAATTTCTTCTTATATTTTTGTAGAGGAAAGACAGGGCTACATTTTAGTACACAAGGTTATGTCGAAAAACGGTGTTCCTGGCAACTCATACGGTGTCAGAAGATCTAGAAAGCGACTATGTGGCAAATGCCGCATTTTCCCAGCTTCTGTACTGGTGGTTCGGGCTCGATCATGGTGGTTTGGGGTTATCGACGTGGTCTAGGAGCCACGCTGGTGGTTCGGGAGTATCCAATCGTAGAAACCCATAAATAACCTCCATAAATAACCCCCATAAATACCCCCATAATAACTTCCATAAATAACCCGGGTTATTTATGGGGGGTTATTTATGGGGTATTTATGGCGGTTCCATTTGTTACTATATATAGGTTTGAATCCACGTATGAATCAAATACCTTTCTTTACAAAAGTTTGGAAAGTGGTGAAAATTTTGACCAAAATTTGACTTTTTGCCTTGGAGGACCAAGGTAAACCACCTGGATAGGGTACCTGGATACCGTTTCTATTCAAAATTCTCCTGGAGCTCTCACATTTATATAAAGGGACAGCCCTTGGCCTGACCATGTACCCCAAAGGGGCTTTCTATTGAATTAGGGTGCCTGCCGAAGGCAGGCAGGTATAGGATATATTGTAGGTATATTGTATTATAGGATATATTGTTTTCCGAGTGTTTGGTCTCTAAGGTATGTGTGTGTGCACATCTCAACTCCAAGCCCCCAAGCCCCCTACGCCCCCGGAGGGGAGGCTTGAGATGAATCCGAGCAACGCTCTTGATCAAAAAATGCATCTAGAGACTCTTTTGCCCAGTCTCAGTAAGAAAACGAGGTAAAAATCCTCTCCAGGTGGTTTACTTTGGTCCCCAAGGCAAAAAGTCAAATTTTGTCAGAATTTTTTTCCAAAAATTCCGCACTCTAAAAACACGTTTTAAGTATGTTTTAATTGCTCACACATCAAAAAACACGCTTTAAGCCAGTTTTGGGCTACGCGGTAGTGGCTTTGTCTATTTAAAAAAATTAAGAAAATACAATTGAAATAGTTGGAAGGGTGACCGAACACCACGTAAATTATAAATTTAAAAAAAAGCGTGTTATATGTGGATCTGAACTTTTTTGCACACACTCTAAGTACGTCCACTATGAAGATTCCAAACTTTTGTAAAGAAAGGTATTTGATTCGTACGTGGATTCAAACCTATGTATAGTAACAATGGAACCGCCATAAATACCCTATATAACCCCCATAAATAACCCGGGTTATTTATGGGGTTATTTATGGGGGTTATTTATGGGGGTTATTTATGGGGGTTATTTATGACCCATAGTCTATCCAATTGGTTAGGGCACTCTAAAGTTTCAAGTGATCTTATTCCAGATGAGGTGAGTGCTGTTAATTAGTTGTTACTTTGTTATGTCTGAACCAGTAAAATTGTTTTGCGAAAGGAATTGTGTTTTAGTCGAAAAAATTTGGTATCGGCATTAGAGAATTTTGTGGAAAGAAAGGCAGCCCGAGTTTCACGGAAAAACCTTTTTCGTTTATTAAATACACTTTTACATCGCCGAAACACCTTTTTAACATAATTAATCGTGTTTTCTACCAAAATATACCCTAGGAGAGTCAAATGCTTAAAAAAATAAATATGTCATTTTCAAGGTGGAATTGAACCTTAGACCCCAGTAAGTCAAAACCAAGCGCTTTACCACTGCGCCACGAAATTGGAGCAAAAGCTCCCAACCGGACGTTTTGGGAAGCCGTGCTCTTGCAGAGGCAAGACGCTTTTATTAATCATAGTTTGAGGGGGTGTTGTTTATAAACCGAACACTGTACCTGTAATAGACCTGTACCTAGAAAACTGTACCTGTAATCTTTTAAGATGTTTTTTCCTGTTTTGCTGAGTTGTAGTTGTACTTCTTAAGTAAAGGCTTTTGATCTGCAAAAATTTACATTTGCAGTGAAACCATTGTTATCCGGCACCTCTTGGAACCAGCTTTAGGGTTATGGATAAGCGAGGATGTCTCCTAACGGGAGTGTTAAATAATTAAGGTTTAATTGCATACAGGGTGGGGCAAAAAAACGCGAACACCTTTGAATTATATATTTTTTGATTTCATTTATGATTTTTTATAAATTATTCTTTCGATTTTCGCTTGTTAGATAGCTTGTTAGTAACTCGTGTTGAATTTCTATTAAATTTGGTTGCAACAAAGATGGACGGTTGAGGCCGTAAGTCATAAGGTCAGCTTCAAGTGCGTGGGAATCGACTACGTTGTGATTTAGCCCTTTGCAACAAGCCACGTTAATCCCATGCTGAGAGAACTAGACTTAGGGTTACGGCAGAATGAGAGAATTCGGTAGCGACCTCACAACCGTGAGTTCGACATCCTTGATCACATCAAAAAATCTGTATTTCAGACGGTGAGCGGGAGCCCTTGACAAAAAATTTCAAAAGTGTCCGCGTTTTTTTCCATACTCAGCACGTAAATTTAATGTAAAATCATTGGTCTAATTTGTTCTTGCACTAAGCTTTAACATCTCTAGCATTCTGATCGATCGATCCGCGTGTTATTTTAACTTGAAAATGTAAATCTTCTTGTTCACATAACCTTCACCAGAATGCTTGGTTGCACCAAAAGATTTCACACTTTCAATTTGATGCTTCCGTGTTAAAACACAATAATTATAGGCGAATTTCAGTTATTTTTTCAGAAGCTGCCAAGCATGGAGTTAGAAACGGCCAACTACGGTTACGAAAAGAAAGAAGCAGATGCGGATACAATTAAAATGTTTGTGGGTCAAATTCCGCGACATTGGAATGAGGCTGAATGTCAAAAGCTGTTTGAAGAATATGGGCCAGTATTTCACCTAAACATACTTAGAGACAAAGCTACTAATGCAAGCAGAGGTTTTTGCCTAAACTTTTTATTTTTCAACAATTAATTATATCAAATACTTAGGATGCTGTTTTGTGACCTACTTCCACAGAAAAGACGCAATTAGTGCTCAAAATGCACTGCATAACCTCAGAGTCCTGCCCCAGATGAATCATCCTGTGCAGATGAAGCCTGCCGACGTAGAAAACCGAAACGGTAAACTGTCTTTTTGTTTGTACCAATGCTATTTAAAAGCAGGGTTGATATTTTTAAGGCCATTTTAATAAATTAATCCACTCCAGCCAAAGTTAGACATTTTTACATTAATCATATAACTATTTGAAGACCAAAAAAACCTGCGATTTTCAAGAGTTCATTAGATTCAAGCACCACAAGTTAATCCCTGTCTCACGTTTGAAAAATAATAATATTTTTACATGTATTACAGTCGAGTATCGATCTAACATACACTCTGGGCACCGACCCATAATGTATGTTAAAATTATTCGAACCCAAAACCAAATGGGAATTTAATTTAGGTGTATGTTAAATCGAAACTCGACTGTATTTCTTTTTTTCAGAAAAAAGTCTGAACTTTCATATGAATGTCCCTTAAAAATGCTTGAGTTTCTATATTTGTTTAGAAAGGAAGTTGTTCATTGGCATGCTGAGTAAATCGATGGATGAAAATGACGTGAGAGGCCTGTTCAAAGAGTTTGGCCAAATAGAAGAGTGCACCATATTGAGGTACAATTTAAGAGGAAAATAAATTAAAAGTAAATCCCAAAATATAATTCCAGAGATGAAGGTCGCAGTCGAGGTATGTGTATTGTCTCTGGCTTATGTCACTTTTCTAGCACACTAATCATGTTAGAGCAGCTTCTAATGTCTTTGTAAATTTGTGTTTTGTGGTAGTATATGCCTATGTACATATTGTGCTGCTACTGCTGCATTTGCGTCAAAATAATTGCATATGGCAGCATTTAAAGTTCCATACATTCTACGCTTAATCAATTTATAGACGCTGGTTTATACCACACTAGTGCCCGATTTACTAATTTTTTTTGGTATTTTTTATCCTACTTTTTTGCCTGGAAACCCGTTAAAAAGGTTTCAAAAAAATTCAAAAAGGTCTTGTTTGGACATTTAAAAAATAGTTTGTGTCAGTATTTTATAATTTTCTCAAAAAATTTTCAACGTTTTTGAAAAACACAAGATGTGCTCTGTTTTAGTAAGACAAGTGAAAGATCAATTGATATAATAGTTGTAACTGTTGTTTGTAATGTTTGTAATACAGTCAAACCTCGTTTATCCGGCACCCCCAAAAGTTCGTTCCCGCCTTGGGTCCGACACTTTCTTTAGCTCAATTTTCGAAGTCTTTTGCTAAATGTGATTCGCCAGTCTAGTCCGAAATATTGCAAGGATTCTGATTTTGCCGGTCGTTTTTTCAAAATCTTTAAATTTCGTCATAAAGACCCGCGAACCTTGGTTATCCGGCACCTGATTTTCAAAAGGGTGCCGGATAACCGAGGTCCGCGGTCTTTATGAGAAATTTAAAGATTTTGAAAAACGACCGGCAAAATCAGAATCCTTGCAATATTTCGGACTAGACTGGCGAATCACATTTGTCAAAAGACTTCGAAAATTGAGCTAAAGAGAGTGTCGGACCCAAGGCGGGAACGAACTTTTGGGGGTGCCGGATAAACGAGGTTTGACTGTGGTTTATGTGTTTGTAGGCTGTGCCTTTATTACGTATTGTAATCGTGCTTGTGCCAATGCAGCTATCCGTAAGATGAACCAGTCCCAGACTTTTGAGGTAAACCCAGTTTGTTGTCTTTCCACTTATAATTTTTTTGGTTTTTGCATATACATATACTCTTTCTTAAAAAATGCTTAAAATGCACCTAAAATGTATTATGCAAATAACCCATTTGTATTTGTGATGGTCCCGATTGTAAACTTGTGAAGTTAGAAGTAGTTATCTGTGCTTTTATATTTTTGTTTTTGTTCACTACTGTGAGATAGGTAAAAAGCGTTCCGTTTTATACAAATGAATTTTGAGATGCAACAAAGGCGTCAACGCCAGAGCTGGAAAATTAGAGAATAAATATATGGGGCAGCGATGAGCGAAACTTGCCAATTTTTTAACTTTTTGTTAGAGGAAAAGTTTCAATTTATGAAGTAATTTTATGTTGCAGTTTTTTGGGTTTGGTTAGACTGACAGTTTGGTTAGCATTATGTACACTTTTTGCTTGTTAGCAAAATTTCCGTTTTGAAGATTTCTGGCGTTGACTAGTGCTAGCGTCAAACAAAGCGTCAACAATGTCGAGCGCAGAAATTTTTTTTCAGAACCCGATTACATAGCCGAGAAAAATCAGTGTTAAAAATTCAGCCTGATCAATCTCCAAAAGAGGATTTAACAAAACATTTTCGATTATTGATTGAAAATGTCCGGTTAGCAATATTATCGATTTGCTAGTTTTTCGTGGATTACCGTATAACCTCTTTTAATCCCCCTCCCTCTAATAATCCCCCCTAATAATCCCCCTCTCCGAAGGGTATTGAAAAATAATCCCCCTCCCTCTAATAATCCCCCAATTTTGTCGGCGGCTGCGCCTTATATTAGGACACTTATGGGTTGTATTCCTTGTTGAATGGTCTCGAAAGCAGCGCATCCAGCCAGCCTGATGGTTTGGGCGGGCGTGACATCAAATGGGAAAACTCCGCTGGTGTTCATCGATCAAGGCGTCCCGACCCAATTTTTTTTCTCTGACTTTGCGAAGAACTTCTAGGCCTTTTGCACCGATTGGTCCGTTTGGCCTAAAGCACGCTATTTTGTCATCTTCTGAACCGTCCATTGATGTAGTGAGCGCACAGACTAAAGACTTAGATCTGCATAGATTGATAATGGCAAACAAAATGTACCTTTAAATGAATTGACTATCACTTCCTTTGACAGCTCTTGCCAAGCTCGATCCACCCACTCTAAGACAACCTCCAAAGCTGGCGCCTTAGGATTTCCAGCTGCCGTGAATTCCTGTCGATCCCCACTGCTCATCCAGATGTTGTAATAGTGACGAATCTTCTCGTTGAAAGGCTTGTTCCAACAAACGTCTGGTGCCTAGAATCATATTATAAATGTACCTGCCTATATACATATTTCATAGAAGTGACTAATTTGGAGTTAGACATACCTGAATGAACTTTGTGCAACCACCCGGAATGAAAGCAAGCTCAATGCCCAACTCCTTTTGCACCGCTAGAGTTCTTTCGCTCTTGTGACTCGCAAATGCATCCCAGACAAGTAGGCGCTTCTCACAGAACACACCAATAGTTTTTATAACTTGCCGCAGATAATCTTCAGTCAACAAGTCATTCATCCAAGTTGTTCCGGCCCAACTTATGATTAGCTTGCCTTTGAATTGATTCACGATTGCCGGAACCGGGCGTTTTCTTTTCAAGAGAACATAAGGGGAGCAACTTCTTTCCGAAGATTTCTGAGTTTCACCACTAGGGTCATCGAGAGAAACTGCTCGGAGTACTTTTGCACCATTAAAGCCATCGATTGGATTCATAGCTAACGATATCTGGAAGAATAAGAAGTCAAAACGGCGATGCGAGCAAATACAATTTGATAGGAAACTACGAAGTCGAAATAAAACAAGATGTGAGATCCCACTAATGGAGAGACACTGCTCCTATATGGAAAAAAATAACGCGGGAAATCAAAAAACTGCAATAACATCAAATACAATGGACACAAAAATTTGTGGCACCTTCCGCCGAGGTTGAATTTTAATCCCTCTCCCTCTAATAATCACCCCCCCCCCTCTCCGAGGTGGGTTGAAAAATAATCCCCCCGGGGGGATTAAAAGAGGTTATACGGTAGTTGGTTGCTCCCGCATTTTGTTATACATGGCAATGGTCGATTGTACAAATTTAAGTAAAATTCTTAAAATATCACGCTGAGCAAGCCTACCACAAGCGATTTAAAAAAAGAATTCTGGTAAAATTATTATAATTATTTATGATAAAAATTACCGAAATTATTGGTACAAAACTGCTTTAGAAGTAACAGGAGTTACGATCGGCCTTTTGCGTGTTAAATTAATATGAAAGCTTATATATTGTATACTAGTATAGGGTGTTTTTTTTATTCCCCGATTTTGATTTGTCAATTTTTATTGAAATTTTTAATGTTTTTTCAGTTATTATTTTTTTGTTTGAAAGCTGAGGTTCTAAGATTTTGTTTGATATATACAGATTTAGCTCTTTGCGTTAAAAATTTTGTCATCCAGCCTTCTAAAGTTCAGGAGCTGTTTCCGGTAATTTTCAAAATACACAGAATTTTTCAAAGTTCTTTTTGAAATCAATACATAGTAAAAATCGTAAAACTGTGTAGCTTAGTTCAAGGGCTACAAAAACCACTTTACATAATTTTGTTTGAAAATATAAATGTCAAGATATGGCTTTTTGAAAAAAAACCAAAAAAAAAGAACAAAAATCAAAATTTATCCAGTATTTCAGATTTTAAAAATTTTTTCTGAAAAGTGGGTTTTGTAGTCTTTCATCTGCTCTACAACACAGTTCTAAGATACTGTCGTACGATTTTTAACTTAATCAAACTTTTAATCACTTAAACGGATGAAAATCCAAATAACCACGGCATTGTTTACAGCCAAATGCTAATTTTTCTAAAATAATCCAGGTAGTGTTTTTGATTCATTTAAAAGATCATATTGGGCTACAAAAGCATATGTTTTTAATATTTTTATAAAAAAATTTGTTGTTAAAAATGAACCTGAAAACTTTGTCTAAACTTACTAGTCACTTGCTAAGATTCCCACAAACTGAGCCTAAACTTTAGAGGGCTGGCAGACAAAATTTTTGACGCTAAAAGCTAAATCTGTAAATATCAAACGAAATTCTGGAACCTCAGCTTTCTAACAAAAAAAGAACTCTAAAACAAGATTGAAAATTTTAATAAAAAATGACAAATAAAAATCGAGCAATAAAAAAGCATCTTGTATTTCTTGTTTAAAAAGAAATATTTGAAGTGATTTAAGCTGGTTTAAAAAACGGCAATAGGTTTGGGGTAAAGCCAATATTTGGTCAATTGCAGGGCTGTTCCAAGCCGATTGTGGTCAAATTCGCTGACTCCCAAAAAGACAAGGAGGGCAAGAAACCAGCTAGTCCCAGTGAAAACAGCATCCTGGCTAACAACAACAACCAAATGACTCTCATGAATCAGGTATGAACTTTTGAAACAATTAAAACATGCAAACCAAACAAGTTGAATTTATAGCTGTTGCAAAATCCAGCTCAGACAGCCAATGCTAATTTGGTGACCAATCAGTTGCTGAATTTGCATGTTTTGTTACAACAACCTGGAATCATCCCACTCTTGGGATCAGGTATTTAATTAGTTATATTTAAAAAAACATGGTCACGATTTGATATGGAAACTGAGCCATTTCAAAATAGTTGTCCATTTGACCAACCCTTTTATTCGTTGATTACCGTATTTTCTCTAATAGCTCGACACCCCCTACTTTGAAGACCTATATCTCCGACTAGAGAAGTTATGCTGATGCTAATTGCATTTTCTTAACTCCCACGAGCTCTACCGATTCCGCTTTTAGGATTTTGGATTTTCAGGCAAAAATCTCGAGATCGACTTCAAATTTTTCAGATTTTCGGGGATTGAAAAATAACTTTACATGTAAAGCTATTACAGAAAATACGGTATGTCAGATTTTGCAATTGTTGAAATTTATGGTGGAAATGACTGTGAAAATAGCCAGGTTATGGCTGTATGTCCGATTTGAGATCTGCCCAGCCCTAGTTAAAACGTAGCTTATGAAAAGACTTTTGGACCTGGAAACACAAATTTAAATAATTTCATATCAAGTCGTGAATATGCACCTTTGCCAATACATTTTAACCAGGATTTTAAACTATTTTGTCGAGGGGAAGCTTAACTTCCTTTTCTTCATCTAAATTTGGAAACAATTTTAAAAATTTGTTGCCGTAGAGATTACTCAGATTAAAGTTACGTAACCAATCCCTATGAAGAATAAAAATTTAAATTTCACTAGAATCTTTGTAGTAATTTCGAGTCTGAGTGCCTCTGTCCAACCATCACCCAAGTCTAGTTTATTATTGCCTAGTTGTTCTCATCCGTCTTCCGAATCTTCCACACCTTTTATTACATCTTCTTCTAAAAATTGTGTTGGCCCATCTACTTCGGTGCAGAGTTCAGGTAAATCAGAGTGTTACTGACTAATTCCACTGCTATAATTTGCTGTAATAATCACATCTCTTAATAACTCTGCCAAGTTTTTAACTCTTAATTTTGCATTGCAAAGACCTTTAACCAGTGCATCTTGATCTAAATTCTGCTTTTTATCAGAAATCGACTCATTCTAACATATTAATAAAGTTTTTTGTTATAATCTTTTGAATGCTTCGATTTGCCACAATTTTTTCAAATTAAACTGAGTGATATGAAGTTAGCTTTAAATATGTTCAATTACCACAATCGCAGTCTTTAAAATTTCAGTTGCCCAAAATCAGTTCCAACAACAGCAAAACCAGCTGTTGCAACAACAAAAAATTTTGGAGCTTTTGAGGCAGAGTAAGTGTTAAGTCAACTCTTGGAATAATTTCGGTTTCCGGACGCAACTCAAAATACTTGAAAATAATGTTTTTATGACGTCTTATCACTATAAACGTGTTTTACTAAAACGTGTTTTTAGATGGCGCTCGACTATTTTCGGGAGACAAAATTTTTGAATAAAATTTTACGATATTTGCCTTGGTCCCCTTCAAGCCTTACCCATCAAGCCCCCTTTCGGGGACGCAGGGGGCTTGGTGGCTTGGAGTTGAGATGCGAACACCCATATACGTTAGACACAAATCACTCAGTTACTCTGGATGCATGAAAAAAACATGCATACTAAAGTTTATTTATGCGGTAGGTCCCAGTATTCAAAACTATGTTCAACATCTTCATTTTTTTGGCGAAGAGCATCCCCCAGGATCTCCCCAGGATGATGACGATTATGTGTGGTAAATTGTTCATCGTGTCATGTGTGGTTAAATAAACTGTTGTATAAAAAGTGGATGTTTGGACAAAAGGGGGGACCAAGGCAAAAATCGTAAAATTTTGGTCAAAAATTTTTTTCCCCGAAAATTGTCGAGCGCCATCTAAAAACACGTTTTGAGCATGTATTTAGTGATAAGACGTTGAAAAAGTACTTTGTGTTGCGTCCGGAAACCGAAATTATACCTAACTTTTACAATAATAACATTACCCAACTAATTTTAGCTGGAGGTGACAACGGTGGGCTAGCTCAACTACTGCTTAGTTCAGGCCTTCTAGGCGCCACTGCTGCACCCACTCCCACTTGCCACTACTCGACCACACTGCCTCAGCCACCATTCAATCATCCGGCTGCAGATTTGTTGCAGTCTTTGACCAGCCCCTTGCAACAACAACAACCTACAGTGCCTGCAGTACAATCTCCATTTCAGGGTAACCTAGGATTTGTCGTAACAGAAAATTCCATTTTGAAGATAAAGCTGAATATATTTTTCTTAAACTAAATAATTTTAAGGCCTGTTCACAGGAATGGGGTTGCCCTCAACCAGCAGTTCTACAACTAAAATGACTGAGGCAGGCAATGGCCAGTTCAAAGGGCCTGAAGGCTCCAACCTGTTCATCTACCATTTGCCCCAGGACTTCACTGACAACGAGCTTCACGCCCTGTTTTCTCACTTTGGAAAAGTGTTGTCTGCCAAGGTTTTCATCGACAAGCAGACCAATTTGAGCAAATGCTTTGGTAATTTTCAAATAAACATTTTGACCGATCATCTAATTCTTACCCATTTGACACCAAAGCAGTTTAAAAATTTTTTATAGGATTTGTAAGCTACGAGAATGGAGTGAGTGCCCAAAATGCCATCTCTGCAATGAACGGCTTTACCATCGGCTCCAAACGCCTAAAAGTGCAGCTGAAGAGGGGTGGCAAAGACAAGCCATACACCCGCCCTAATGGTCACTCTGGCGGCAGTGGTCAGGGTCAAGATGGGGTTAGTAATGACCAACATGTTGGCACGCCTCCTTAAATAACAAAAACCAATCTATAGTTTAAATTAAAAGAACACACAAAAAGAAAATTTGAAAATTTCCGGCTCTAAAAGTTTACAATAATTTCTTTTTAAAGTTTCTGATTCTAAACCATTGGTTTAACAATAGGTTTTTGACACAAATTTAATTCACCACAGAATAGTTTCCAATTTTCTTTTTGTGCAGTCAAAAAGTATTAAGGTATAAAAATGAGTTTTTAATTTTTTTGTCTTTTTTACAAATTTCATGTGTATGTTTTAGAGGGAGAGAAAAGTATTTGTTGCATTTAGTTTTGTAATTATTTTACGGAGTGTTTTTACTTTAAACTTTCAACTCATGTATTTGCAAACCTACTTATCTTATCTTGCCTGAATTTTAAGGTCTGTCTTGCCACTGATTGTATATCTTTTCTTGCCGAAAATTGTATTTTTTAATATGTTTTTGGAGAAATAAAGAGTTAAACACAGACTTTTGAAAGCGCCTGCCTGTTTCTGTCTCCTAGTAATCATGCTGGTACACGAAATTTTTTTGTCAGATCACCGTATTTTCTCTTAATTGGCTCCCCTATAATAGTTATCCCCCATCATAAACACTCTTTATCTCAGCTCAGAAAAACTATCTTGCGTATTTGTTTTTTTCGCGTTTTCTTAATTACCAAGAGATCACCTGATTCTACTTTTTGTATTTTGGTTAAGCATTCAAATCACAAAATCGACGATTTTTTTTATTTTTAGGGGCTTAAACATAATTACTCCGGAATGATTAATAAAGAAAATACGGTACTACGTTTTTTGTACAAATGACTTTCGAATGTCCACAAGATCACTAAGACAGCAAAAGGCAGATTTTTGATACAATTAAAAATACTTTAAAGCTGCATTGAACAAACTTTTGCATCGCCACTCTACTTTTTCCATCTTATTTTCAAAAAGACCGTTTACTTTTGTCAGTGATGGAGCTGTACCACGGATTTCATGCAGCTCAAGTTGCTTTGGAACAAGGTGATTTTTTGGGGAGAAAGAATGGGCTAGATAGAATAATTTCGGTACTCATAAAAAAATTCAGGACTTCACTCCGCTTCCCTGCCAGATGTTCTAGCTGCGATCACTAACGCTCCAGTGTATGTGGACCAAATGCCCTTTCCTATGTTTGTAAATGCTGTGCTTATCAAGCTGGCTGAGGCTTTTCAAGGCGAGAAGCTGAGTCCCAAGCTGGAGCAATTTGTCAATTTGACTAGGCTCAGGGTAGTGAAAAATAATGTACAATTTTAAAATATTGAATTAGTTATTGGTTTAGATAGTCAAGGCTGTGCAGGAGTTCAGAAGACATGTTCATGTAGCCTTTTCCAGCGAAGAAATTGTGAGACGGTGAGTACTTCGTGAATATAAATATAAGTAACAAAGTGTTTAGGGTTATGAAAGTGTCCCATTCCAATGACTACCATGCTCGCTCTCTAACTCTACTATTCTTGGCCGCTTTGGCTCCCTTAATTTCCGAAAATAAAAAGGTCGTGTGATATTTTTTGGTTTAATAAGCATTAAGGCACGTTTACAATGAGTGTCGACCCAAGTGTCGAACTAAGCGTTCTTTTAACGCGCAAAGAGCTATAAGCCTTTTTCTTCCATAGAAAAATCTTTTGTTAGTAGCTAAGATGCCGGGCTTCAAATAAGCTATAAACAAGCTCCATATGATATAAAATGCGGTAGGTCCGTACTTGGGTCGACACTCAGGCCCACACTCGGTGGAGTGCCGACCTAAGTGCGGACCTAAGCATTTTTATCCAACATTTTTGACTTACAACTTGTTAGATGTAGTCTGTCAATAGCTCATTTTGAAGCCCTAAATCTTAGCTACAAGATAGCACCAACAGAAATTTTTTCAGTAAAGGAAAGAAATCTGCCATTTTAAAATTAGGATCCGATAAATTTCGAAAAATTCATCATTATATTGCTTAAAAAAATTGGAGGTGTAAATATTGATCTTCCAGGTTCACCACTTGCTAATCGAGAGTCTGGATTGTTCAGAAGACACCGAATTGTCCGCTACAATCTATGCCATCACGGAATTTGGCAAACACTCCTCGTAAAAAATATTTAATGTTCAAAAACCCCTGTAAAACCACTCAATTTAGAGTATTTTCGTCTATCATTGTCGAAAAAATTAGTGAAGTGTTGTGTTCTAGCGAGACCAGTGTTGAAGTCAAAATTAGATTGTTAAATGTAATCTCTAACTTCAAAGAGAGTTACACCGTTACCAACAACTGTTTGGCTCTTGGGGAAATGCTTCTGAAAAGAAATTTTGATGTGAAAATGCATTTGGCTATTTATGACTCAACCACTGTCTTAGCTAGTCGTAGTTCTTTAGCTATACCACAGCAAGTGAGTTTTTGACTAAAAACATATTTTATCGGTTATCGAGTGTTTGCTTTAGATAAATTTGCTCCTGGAATCTTTGAAAACATGCATTGGAAGCAACAAGAGAATCAGCCTGTGTTTGCTCAAAAATTTAAACAGATTAGCCAAATCTCCACAGCAATGGGCTGCCGCTCAAGTTTTGGTAGGTGTTTTAGTTTAATATCGCTTTAGGAATGAATAAATTTGAAGGACCATAGCCGTTGCCGGCAATGAGAATTTCACACGTTTGAATGAACGCGGGACGCTATTTTTATTCCGAAAATGTTCAACATTATTTTTTTGAATGTTTGATTGTTTTTTTAATGAAGTTACTTAGTCCAAAACAAGTGATCGATTCCAAGTTACTTGGTGGTGTAGTGGTAAAGCAGCGGCGGCGACAGTATACCAAGCCACTTGGATAGTGCCCAAAGCATCTGGATAGTATCCAAACCACCTGGATAGTAACTTAGCCATCTGATTAGTACTCACATAATTTGGATAACCGTGAACTATTTTGATGGCTTAAACCACCTTTATTGTACCTAGATCACCTGAACGGTTCCCAAAACGCAATAATCGACTAGTTTATATCTTCCATATTCAAGTTCAAACTTTATTCGAATAGGGCAAACAAATCAAACAAACAAATCAAGCAAACGAAACGAAATTCGAAAATGTAACAACAATTTGCAAAGGATATACAGCGGACAGGTCAGGGGACTCAGAGGACTCTTAGCGGAATGTATATAGATCAGGGCACATGTGGAGTACTCATGGGGGATAAGCCAGGGGGACAGTTCGAAAACGACTGGTTCGCTGCTAAATAGCTATTAATTATAGCCAAGGAAATGAGGGGACATCTTGGGGACAAGTGAAAAGATCAGGGGACATGTGGAATACTCCTGGAGACATAAGCCGGCGGAGATGAATAAATAGCCTAAATATACATGTCCGCTAAGAGTCCTCTCAGTCCCTTGACCTATCCCCCTACATATCCCCTCTATACCAAATTTCACCATCCTAATTTGGCATACAAGTATTACAATAGGGTATTAACTATACATAAAATTCAGTTCAGCTATAAAAATAGTACTTCTGGGCTCTCGCCACATTGGGCTTGAGCAACTTCTGTGTCGTCTTCTTCATTGTCAGTGAGCGGAGGCATCGTATTTTCATCTTCAATTCCTGTATCACTGAAGATTCGCTTTCTGAAAGCACAAAAAAATGTCAAACTTTAAAAGTTATGAAGTGGCACATTGAGAGAAGGATTTTTGATATTTCATTTTTGATATACTCTCGCTAAAGTGCCCTACAGAACACTGGCGTTGAGAAGCATCATAGAAATGAGAAGACTTAGAAAAGTAGAAATGCGACTGACAGCAATAAGGTCGTAGCAGTTAGTCGAAAATAAAATTGTACTTTTTCGGTTTGAGAAAATACAAATTTCAAACTATGTTTTTGGGGAATTAGCTTTAAGGGTTGGGATACTATCCACATGGTTTAAAAACCATCCATGCGATCTGGATATTATCCAGGTGGTTTGGACACTATTCAAGTGGTTCAGGTATTATACAGGTGGTTTGGGTAGTATACAGGTTGATAATACCCTAAAAACAGTCATTTAACTTGATGTCTGAAGGCAAAAATTCAAATTTTGGTGAAAAAGTTCAAAATAATGACTTTCCCTTCAAGACAATAACATAAAAACAATAAAAAATATTGGGTTGTTCGATAATTATCCAGCATTTTTTTTAACTTTGGCAAAACAATTCATCAACCATTTTTATTAATCAAATCAAACACAATAACAAATCAACCACAACAACAACTAATCTTCCGGAGGGTACTCTCCATCGAATTCCATTGCCTGTTCCCATTTGTACGGCAGAAGGTTGTCGGTGTCTTTGAAGCAATCCATTGTCTTATGTCATCAACAATTTCTTGAAGGTTTGCAAACTTTTTCCCAAGCTGCCAGTTGTGGAGCGAGCGGTTGACGTGGTAGTCTGTGGATGCTTCTGTTCGGCAGCTTGGGAAAAGTTTGCAAACCTTCAAGAAATTATTGATGACATAAGACAATGGATTGCTTCAAAGACACCGGATTTCTTCGCTCGTGGAATCAACCTTCTGCCGTACAAATGGGAACAGGCAATGGAATTCCATGGAGAGTACCCTCCGGAAGATTAGTTGTTGTTGTGGTTGATTTGTTATTGTGTTTGATTTGATTAATAAAAATGGTTGATGAATTGTTTTGCCAAAGTTAAAAAAACGCTGGATAATTATCGAACAACCCAATATGTATGAAAAAAGTGACCCAAGTGCATCCCATAAACCCCAAAAATCCTCTTCAAAATGGCATTTAAAAAGTACAAATCAGGTATAATTTGCCACTTTGGGGTGTCCTTCTATTAGAATAAATAGAGAATGCCAAAAGTACAATGTTAAGAAAATAATTACTTTTTACTATAACTTATTTCCAAAAAATGTCTCGTGCATCTTCGTTAAGCCCAATTTTGCAGCGTTTGCGAGATTTCCATGACGAACTCCGAGAAATGGGTTCCATTAAAGCCTTGTGCACTTGGCTAGACTGTTTGGAAAAACTTACGTCAAGTGGACTTCATTGTTGCCTTATAACTGGTAGATTACAACTAAAATATTTTTGTTAAAGATATTTATTTACTTATGTTTTGAAGACAATGATTTGACCTGGATGGAACTGTTAAATTCGCCAAACTTAAATCTGAGATTATCCTCTATTTTGTTGCTAAAAAACCTGATGTCCAAGACATCCACAGAGTATTTGCAAGCAATGCTGCTGTCGGCCATTGCGGACACTGTCAAGGACATACATAACAGTCAATCTCTCAAACTGAAAACTAAGGTTATTTTTTTCGACCATGTACTTTTAAAGTTTATAATAATTTTTTAGTTCTGCAAGTTCATCATCAGTTTTTGCAAAATGTCGCAGTGCAGTCAGTTGAGTGCCCTATCCATAGTCTCTCACCTTATGAAGAATTGTCCATGCCTAACTGACCCTCTGATTTCTCTTTATTTGCAAACCCTGTGTGCCATTTGTGATGTGCACTTGGAGTGCAGTGCAGTTGTGTCCAGCTGGGCTCTAAATCAATATCTGCAAGCTCCTAACTACGATCAAGTCTTTCCTCTGGCTTTGTTCGATCTAATGCTGACTGTGCCTCAAGCCAAGCAAAAGGATCTTTGCAAGCTAGTTGATAGTTTGATCGCTAGCTCCAAAATCCAGTGGACGATCTATGAAGTGGCCAGAACAGCTTTTAGATACGGGCACTGGAAAAGGGTGGCCCTGCCTTTGCTTGAATTTATCAAGGATGGGGTATGTGGCATTTACAAAGACATAAGGCTGCATAAACTAATGCTAAGTTTGTGTCCGTTATGGAAAAAAATTAGTAGTGTCTTAAACGATTTATTTAAATTTCATAAATTTCAAAAAATCTTAAAACTCATTTTTGATTAAAAATTGAGAGAAAGTTTTAACAAAAAAATTTTTTGTTCTGAAAAAAGTAATTTTGGACTAATTATTTTTTAACGAACAAAAGCGAGTCAACCGACTTATTAGTTTTAGTTTGTCATGGGTCAAATTGATTAAGTTTAGTGTGAAAGTCTGGAAACCACTTCCTGGATAAATGCCCTTGTCCATATGGCAAAAGCCCAACTAGATGAGGTTACTGTGGAAAATTTGGCTGAGAGTTGCAGTCATTTGCGGAAATCTACAGTGCTACTTCAGGTAAAACTTACAACATTACTGGTTTTGATTAAAATGTCATCAGAGAGCAGAATTGGGGTTTCGATTAAAATACGGCTTTTAGCCGGTCCTAGACTGTCCTTATATCGAGGACAGTCGCTTTTCAACTTAAAACTTTTTTTGCATCTAAATATAAATTGTAATGTTTAGTGTCTGTCAGCCACTCCTCGCAAGGAAAAGTGCTTCAGTTTTGCATCAGTGTTCACACAGACTCTCTCCAAAAACTGGAATACAGCCCAGCTAATTGTGAGCACTCTGAATGTCAAGATTTTGACTCTGGCTGGCTATGAAGGCACACCTTTCAGAAACACTCAAATACTCAACTCAGTAAGTACATTTTTACATAAAGCTCCAACATAGCAATACTTCAGCTCACATTCCTGCAAGCCAGTGTTGCCAGTGTACAAAAAGAGTGGACTAGCTTGTATCACCACTGCTTTGATTCTGATCCCCAAACACTCCAGCAAATTCATCTGTTCATACAGTTTAATGCACTGCTCAACAACCTTTTTTTGTTTCTACAAAACCGAGAAATCAGGTATTTTTTAAATTCACAATCATAAAAAATTATTTCAAAAAACGTACATGAAATATACATGAAAATTTTAAGTCAGTTAACAATTCAGACCCCTACAGTTGAACGCTGAGAAGTTTGAAGGCACTATGAACAACAAGTTGCTAAACTATCTCCTGGCTGCAAATAACCAGTTAAACGAGATGGTCAATGACTACAGTGCGATGGATGTCACTTCACGATTGACAACTAAGGTTACCTTGCAGTTTGCAAATTAAAAATTGGATATGGATTTTTTTGAAGCAAATTTTGGTTTTTCGTTTTTCTATTGGGTTGATTCATAATTAATGCGGATTTTTGTTGCCTTATGATTCTTTTGATCTATTTCTTCTTTAAATTTGCTTTTTTGTTTCAAAGTATGCCCTCGCTTTTAGTTAAGAAGAATGCGCGTCGAAAACCACCTTAACATTCGCCATATCATGCTCTACCACTTCGAGAAAAGATGGAGGGCAGCGCAGTCTTTTCGCGATATTGTCGAACTCTTTGGCGAAGAGGCGATCAGTCAAAGTCAGGTGGAAAGATGGTTCAAGCGTTTCAAATCCGGTGACACAAGCTTGCAAGATGAGAAAGGAAGAGGTCGCCCATCTGACTTTAATGATCAAGCTCTCAAATCTTTCCACCTGACTTTGACTGATCGTCTCTTCGCCAAAGAGTTCGACAATATCGCGAAAAGACTGCGCTGCCCTCCATCCTTTCTCGAAGTGGTAGAGCATGATATGGCGAATGTGAAGGTGGTTTTCGACGCGCATTCTTCTTAACTAAAAGCGAGGGCATACTTTGAAACAAAAAAGCAAATTTAAAGAAGAAATAGATCAAAAGAATCATAAGGCAACAAAAATCCGCATTAATTATGAATCAACCCAATATTTAAAATTGATAACTGCGTAAGGTAGCCCTGCAATTCTAGTTTCTGACGAGATATCATTTACTGCAACATCTTCGTGAAATGTAGCACAAAAAGGTAGAAGTATGAAGCAAGTCAGGAAAAATGACTTGGTTCATACTTTTAACTTTTTGTAATACTTTTTAAGGCGATATTGCAATGACTGATACCTCATCAGAAACTAAAATCGCGGGGCTACCTGACAGTGTTATCACTTTAAAAAAATTAAATAGAAAAACGCAAAGCCAAAATTTGCACCAAAAAAATCCATATCCATTAAAAATTATATATAATTGTTGCAGAATTTGATCAGCATCAAGGAAATGGTGTGCCAACTTCTAAGTTTTCCAGTAGGCATCCCCAGATCATTTTTCCAACGGGTTTATCACACCATAATAAGGGCAAGTTTATTTACTTTAATTTAGAGCTTTTTTATTAATTTTATGGGATAAATATGCACTCAGCTTGTTATCTAAGTAATGACCTGGTATTAAGCCAAGTAAAATATAAACTTTGAACGATACAGTTAACAAGATTTGGATCGCATGATCAGCATTAATAAGTACAGGGTGACACAAAAAGTCACATTTAAAAAAAATTTGTCTAAGGAGCTCCTTGCCCCATTGACTTCCCATGGAAAATCGATGACAGTAGTTAAGCTGCCTAGGAGCTCTTGAATTCTTGCTTCATCCTGAAAACTGAGAGATTATGTAGAGGAAGCAGCTACTTGCCAAATAAACACAATCAAAAATCAATTGAAAACAAAAGACTTATTCCAAACCTTTTTTTTTAATGGGACTGTTTTTTGTGTCTCTCTGTAGTATTAGCAACCCTGTACGCAACCCTATATGGTATATATGGGATACTTGATTCGCATTAAGTTTTTAAAGCAAATGTATTAACATTACTATATTTTCCAGCTAATTGTATCGCCACAACCCAAAGAACATGAAAGCTCTTTCACTATCACCACCAATTTACTGCCTTTAACAGTGGAAGGTGTGGTGGACTCCGACAATCCCAAGAAAATAGAGAGTGTTACTGTGGAGGCTGAGGTTATTTACCCGCAAGCATCTCATAAGGCAATTTGAAATCAAAAATGATACAAAATAGTTATTCTAAACATTTGCAGGCCTCATATGAACAAAGAAGAGTTATTAGTTTACAGGAAAGCGGAAAATACTTTAAAGCCCAGTTTTTGCTTCAAATTAACGAAGTAATTAAATTATTCTTGTTTTGAAAATAAATCTAAAAAAATGTTTCAGACAGCCAAAATCAACGTAAAGCTCCTTTTCACCGATTCGACTACCAAAAGAAATTGGATAGATGAGTCGGCCACCGCGGCCATGAATGTTATTTGCAATTTCGGGCATAGTGTTGTCCAGTAGTAGAAGTTTTTGTGTATTTCTTTGTTGATATCATTTAATAAAACTTTTTTTTGCATAAAAATTAAATCTCCCAAATAAAATTGAGTCTTCAATTGGCCGGGGCCTTAGCATTATGTTTACAGAGCAAAGAAGGTTTATGAGCCCTATTCCAGAGGGCTCAGACCAATGGCGGTGGGGTTGGCCCTACAAGGCAAAAGTTTTTACGAAAAAAATTTTGTTTTCGGTAAAAATGGTCAAAACATTGCAAAAACTTCATAGAAAAAATATTAGGCCGTTATGAGAAAAATTTTTTTGATCAAGTTATAAAGTGCGTGGTCCCGCCTGTTGTTTTGACTAAATCTGTCTGTGACGAAAAAGAGTGAATCTGTGACACAAAAAGTGAATTTGTGACACAAAAAGTTTTGCTCGCGTATGTTGTTGCATCGAGCGCCAGTTTGCCTTTATTTCAATGAAACCAAACAAATATTTTTCAACCGTATGTTATATCGAGCCGTGTGTTGTATCGGGTGTATTTTGTATCGAGCAAAGATTGTAATGATGGTATAACCGAAAAAAATCGAAATAGAGTGTAGAGTAGAATGACAGGGTGTCTCAAAAGTATTGGGTATTTTTAGAAAATTTTGTCAAGGGCTTCCGCGCACTGGTGAAACCCCAAATTTTTTTCGGGGTTTTAGCCAAGAATATAATTAAAAATTTAGATGAAAGGATTATTAAATTTCTCAAAACAATTTTATTAGAAAATTTCAAAAAAAAACACGAGAAAAAATACGATAATGTGAATTTTTACAAGCTGTTATTTCCGTGTTTTCCAATTCTCTCCCAATTTGTCTTCCAAAAATTATTTACCGTATTTACTCTAATAGTTCGACATGTCAAGTTAGTTTCGAATCACCCTCTAGGGTGTCGAGTTATTGGATACTGTCAGGTTATTTTTTCGATCATAATTTTATCCAAAAACACACACCAAACATTAAAATTTTATCTCAAAAATGGTTAACAACAAAATAAACAGTTATTTGACTTCAACAATACATTTCCAAATCAAGACTGTCATCAGTTTGGTAGCCATTCTCTTCGTCTTGCTCTGAATCGATTTCATCCGCCTGTTTTTGCTCCACCTCCAGCCAAGCTCTTGCATTTTGTAGCATAAGACGTCCCACTGGCACTCTGGCTTCTTTGAAGCAGTGGATTAGATCATCTTCGCTTCCATCGTGGCACACAGTGATTTCGCAGTCTAAAATAAAATTAACATTTAATAATAGTTTGTTAATTCTACCTTTGAATGACTTCGCAAGCATCTCCTTGCTCAACGATTCCTACGCGATGCATATCCATTTCAAGTAAACGACGATTTCCACCGGCAGTCCATTCCATCCTGTCTTCATTCATGAGCCAATTGTTGTGGAGTTTTTGAACTTTTGAACTTTTTAAACAATACCGACCCCCAATTTGGTTCGAAATTTTTTTTGCTCAGAATTCAAAAAACAGCCGGTTTTCTCAGGAAATCGGGGTCGAGAAACACGAATATATCTTACCGTATTTACTGTATTAACTCTCCATGGGGAGTTATTTTTCAACCCTTCTTTGGGGGTGGGGAGTTATTTTTAACAAAAATTGTCGTTTAAATTTTCAGTCCCTGAAGGAAACAAAATTTGTTTGTTGCTCATTTTTTTTGTGTCATTTTTCGTTGCACTATTTTTTTGTTGGTTTCTTGCTCTAATTCCGTCTGATTTTCAGATGAGCGATTCCGAGGAACTCGCACTGCATGAAAGATGAAGGCCGTCCAGTCAACAAGAAGCGCTGCCGAAACAACGATGCGGGAATAAAGCTAGAAGCTGTCGAATGGGCGCGCAAGAACTCGATTAAATCCTCGGCAAAGAAATTTGGCGTCGACAGAAAAAGCATCAGAGGATGGATGGGCAAAGAACAGAAGCTGAAGCAACAAAAGTGAGGTTTTATTTTTACTTCAAAAATGTTTTCCAATTTGTTTTTAGGTGTTACACGTCCAGAGGATCCAAAAAAAAGCGACTCGATGGTGGGGGCCGACGAGTGAGCAATCCCGACCTTATGTGGAGCTGGCCCGGTGGATTCGTGAGAAGAGGGAGAAAGATTAATTTTGAAGTATTAATCTTGCACATTTAATTGTTATGCTGGGGGTGGGGAGTTATTAGAGGGTGCAGAGTTAATACGGTAGATACGGTATCTCCACCATCTAAGCGCTCTGCGTGGGGAAGGATTCTGAACTCAAGCCAAATTTAAATTTATCATAACACGGGCGACCAAAAATAATAAGCAAATGTTTTGAGCGACGGGCACAATTTTTTTTTCGGGTTGAGAATAAAAAATTTCAAGCAAATTGATAGAGAAAATACGATATGTGCATCAGAAAGCTGAGTGAACGTACTACGATCTTGCCAGACAAAAAAAATGTTTGGCAGAGAATTTTCGAGAAATAAATTTTTTAAGTTAGCAACCTGACTCCACCAAAACGCCGATTTGAACTTCCTGCTTTTAAACTTACAGTCGATGTGTATATAAAGTTCCCCCTTTTAAACAAAACACGAAAACCATTTGTTTGCTAACCACACTCAAACGAATATAGCAACCATCTAGTCGACTAAAGACCAGTTTTTGCTCTACCAAAAAGAACATACCGTATATCCTCTAATAAACGGCCCTCCTGTGATAATCGGCCCCCTTCTAATAAACGGCCCCCAGGAGGGGGTCGAAAAATAATCGGCCCCTCTAATAAACGGCCCCTTCTATTAAACGGCCCCCCCTTGAAATGGGTCATTTTGCCTATAGATTCCCACTTTTTAAGGCAAGGAAAGTCACGCACGAAATATTTGCTGACAAGGAGAACGGTATTATTTAACATTTTAAAGCACCAACAATCTATCCCATAAACTATTCAACTATTCAAAAATAACTATTCCTCATTGAAATTATCCAAATTGATTTCTTGATTGGTTCTTCTCATCATGCCTTGTTCTGATAGCTCACACTCTTCCAAACCATCCACTTCAAAGTCGCACCGACCATCTTTTGCATTTCTTTGAGCCCGGATGTCGCGGAGAATATTCAAACCTCTTGTGCCGATTGATCCCTCTGGTTTCAAGCAAGTTATCTGTTCATTCTCAGTTCCGTCTAATGCTGTTGTAAGAGCGCAAGCTAAACAGAAACTATTTATTTGATATCGATCAAAACAAACCTTTGAAGGACTTTGAGATGAGTTCCTTTGTTATTCCTTGCCAAGCACGATTCACCCAGCCCAAAACGATGTCTAATGCCGGTGCTCTTGGATTGCCTCCAGAAGTGAATTCCTTGTCTGCATCATTGCTCATCCCAAATAGTATAATACTGACGGATTCGTTCCTTTAACGGCTTGTTCCAACTTACATCTGGTGCCTCAAAAAGTTTGAAGTAGAAAAGAGATAAAAATATATACCTGTATGAATTTTGTACACCCCCGGGGATAAAAGCTGCTTCTATGCTTAATTCTTTCAGCAACGCTAATGTTTTCTCGCTCTTGTGCGCTGCAAGGCATCCCAAACCAGAAGTCGTTTGCCAGAGAAAACTCCACCAGGTTTGACAATTTCTCTTAAATAGTCCGCAGTTGTATCATTTTCCATCCATACTGATCCGTTCCAGTTGATAAGCAATTTGCCTTCAAATTGTTTCACGATCCTCGGCACTGGACGTTTTCGATTGACCAGGACGTATGGCATAAGCTTCTTTCCATCAGAGCAGGCAGTGAGGCATACAGTGACTCTCATCTTTTCATGGCCAGTCGTAACAACTGTCACCTAATAATAAATATACTAGATACACTAGACACCAGTGGCAGAATTTGAACTTACATCCTTGGCTCCCTTTGTTTCAATGCAACGATTGTCAGGACAGTCGAACCAAATAGCGGTCTCATCCATCGCCATGATTGAACTGAACTTGTTACTTTCCTTCTTTCTTCCACGTAGACGACGAACTTAGCTACTGCTTCAGCATAGTTCTCTGGTGGTTTCTGAGCTGTTGTAACACGGCGAAGAGAGAAATTGTTTCGATTGAGGAACGAGTCTAGCCATCCAGTAGAGATCTAAAACTTTAAGCGATGCTAATTATAATTTTGAATTCTTAGAAAATATACCTTCAAATCAGTGCCATGAAATACTTCAGCTGCCTTGTTCCTGATGACTCGACGAGACATTGGTTGCTTGTTCTCCCGTTTCTCTCTGACCCACTCAGCCAATTGGACATCAAGTTCTGGATTGAGCACATGGCGGCCACCACCATCAAGACGCATCCGTTTAGATCCACCGGCTGCATTTCTGAAAATGAAACGATGAAGAACTAGAGATCAAAGAAAATACTAAAGCTCACTGTTGCTGCTGAAGCTTATTCTCCTTCTTCATCCAGTCCTTGATACGGCTTCTTGTGACTGCAAACTTCTTCGCTGCCGAGTGAATCGAGATTTGCGCGCCCATGAAACTGCTTCCAATTTTGTGGCCGAATCATTGTTGCGATGGCGTTTACGGTTGACTTGTTGGCCTTCATCCTCGTGCAGCTGAAGCTCATCGATTTGGTCAGTCATCAGATATATCTAAAACAGAAAACATTGGGACACCAATAAGAGGAACAAAAATCGCAAGAAAATTGTGAAGCAAAATATGAATTTGAGGTGTCAAAAAAGGTTTTTTTCGTTTTGTGACCAACAAAATTCAAACAACATTTTAGGTTGAAAAATAATCGGCCCCCTGTAATAATCGGCCCTTCTAATAAACGGCCCCCACCGAGAGGGGTTGAAAAATAAACGGCCCGGACCGTTTAATCGAGGATATACGGTATTTCAAAGATGGGATACGCATGATAGCAAACAAATTTATTTCCTCTTGTTGTGTAAAGCATTGTTATTTATAAAGATTGAGTTGTAAGTGCTAAAAAACTCTAGTCTAAACAGAATATAATTTACTCGGCATTAAATCTTTTGTTATTATCGCTTTGCTAGCAAAAAATGCCTTTGAGGATATTCTCTTCCGTATTAGTTGCTACTCTACGGCACAATCAATAATTTGTTGGGTAACTAGTCTGCTTTATTTGTTGTGTCGTATACTTGCACATTTTTTCTTCACAGATAATATTTTTTCTTGAAAATTTTACAAATGTCTCAACTAAAGGTATAGTTAAAAAATTAGATCTAATCCAGTTTAGCAAATCCACTAATTTATTTTTTTTAATAATTTTTTTACATTGTGATTTTCACTTCAAGAAAAGGGACTTTTTAATTTGAATATCTGTTTATTATTATAAGCCGTTTGAATTTTGTTTTACAAATTTTATTTAAAATTTTCAATTTTTTTTGGAATTTATGTTTTAGGAGAATTACAACTTTTGGTTCTTATGGGTTATCGGTTGGAATTTTAAAATCATTCTGAGCTTTTTTGTAAACACTTTCGAATGCAATCAAATCACATTTATTTGAGTCAGGCTTAACGGCTTTCTTTGTGCCAAAGCTTTGCCTAAGTTAAAAAAACATGAATGTTAAAGTAAAACTTACCGTATTTACTCTATTAATTCCCTACCCTCTAATAAGTCCTCATCCCTCTAATAATGCCCCATATTAAATTCATTGTTTTTTTCGACATATTTTACATCAAAATTCAAACGTACTGATCAACAAACTCAAACATATCATATTCATTAAAATCTTCTAAGCTTTGTTCTGTTCTTTCTCTTTTTTATTCTTACAGCTCGCCTTTTTCGAGGAGTTCATCTTCTGCGTGGTCGTTGCGCCTATTACACGCCAACTTCTGTGCCCTGATGTTAAGAAGAATGTTCGGTACCTTTGTGCCGATAGATTCCGTTGGTTTGAAGCAGGCCAAACAAACGAGTAATGCTTCAGGAAAGCTACACTTCCGAAATCTAAAAAAATAACAATTGAATGTGAATTAAAGTTAAATTTGAGATCATTTTCTCGAAACAGTTCCATTGCCATGCTGGTGATGATTGTTGTTGCTTTTTATGCCTCTATTCACAAATCCAGTCTGCCAGCTCCACATCAAAGTCGAGATTACTCACTTATCGGCCGCCACCACTGAGTCGCTTTTTCGGATCCTCTGTACTTGTTACTTCTAAACATGTTTGAAGCAAAAATAAAAACTTGCTTGTCACTTCAGCTCTTCTTCCTTGTCTATCCATTCTCTGATGCTTCTTTTGTCGGTGCTGAGCCTCTTTGCTGCAGATTTGACCGAGTTCTTCCTCGCCTATTACACAAATCCCAACTTTGTTCACGCATTGTTGTTTCGGCAGCGCTTATTGATAACTGGAAGGCCTTCATCTTCTTTAGCAGCTGGAGTTCCTTGAAATAGCTCATTTGAAAACCAGACGATATTAAAGCAACAAAACATCAAAAAAATGGCGCAACGAAAAATGGCTCGACCAAAATGTGCAACGAAAAAAATTTTCTTACCTTTCGGGACTGAAAATTTTTGTTAAAAAAAAACTCCCCACCTTCTAATAACTTCCCACCCCCGCAGGAGGGTTAAAAATGCCCATGGGGAGTTGATAGAGTAAATAAATACAGTCGAACCTCCCAATAACGATCACCCTAGGGACCGGCCTCAGGTGATCGTTATTGGGAGGTGATCGTTAATGGGAGTGATCGTTATTGAGAGTGGCATTTCCAACAAAAACATAAGCTGAACGTTAATGAGAGTTTTTGACAGTCTTTAAGTTTATTTGGCAATCAGCAAAAGTTTAACATCATAACATTTCTATTTGGCAACAAAATAATCTTCGATTGTTTTCTGTTTCATATTCTTGGAGCGTTCTTTGGCTATGGCATCATCCAGCTGATCAAACAATTTGAGAGTGGCGGGATCAGTGACGAAGTCTGCATACCTGCATAGGACTCTCATTGCTTGGCTGGCTTCTCGGCTGTGACTGGAGCCTCTTCGTCTAACTGTAACAAATTACAAAAAGCAACCAAAAAACTTGAAACTTTTTGAATTATTCATGGCGGCAGTTCAAAAATAACATTTTTGCGTGGGTGAACGTTATTGAGAGTGTCTATTATGAACCCGGGACTGGCCTCAGGTGATCGTTATTGAGAGGTGATCGCTAATGGGAGTGATCGTTAATCGGGAGGTCAGTTTGCCTTTATTTAAAACAGACCAACCAAAAGTTTTTTCGGTGATCGTTAATGGGGGTGATCGTTATTGGGAGGTTCGACTGTAAGTTGATTAAAAAATACAAATTTTTTGAATACCGCTGAGAACCCATAGATACCGAAATTATAATGAATTAGTCATCAACCTCCGCCCCCAAACTGCACAAAGTTCAATTTTTTAATAATTTTAAGGCTAATATGTTTAACCCAAACTTTTTGCCACCAAAATTTTGAAAATATATATATATTTAAAATTCAGTTGAACAGTCGAAAAGCTGACTGAGAACATTTTTTGTTTCTTGAACTTTGAAGTTTTTAGAGTCTTATCCTTTGTACCATCTTCTTCAGTTATCTAAGTCAAGTTTCGAGTGAGGAAAAGGCGTGGACTTGTGGAAGTGGAGGTCTGTCAGAGAAATTTTCTGAATTTCTCACGTCTGCCATTTGCGCAGATAGAAAAGGTAAATATAAGCCAGCTTCAAAATATTGCCTTTTACTAACATTTCTTTATTATATTCAGAAGCTTCTAATGAATGCTGCAGAGCTCATGACTTGTGTAAGTATTGTAATTATAGCTAGTAAAATATTTAAAAATTAAGGTTACGATAATCAGGAAGGTCAAGAAAAATGTGACGACCTATTCTGCAACTGTTTACAAGGCAAGATTTTGTAGAAAGTTTCTTAGAATATATTTGTCAGCTAATAGACAAGCTCTAATATTTTGTATTATAATGTCCTAAAAAGAGATAGCCGTCATACAGCACAGAAATTGGCAGATAAAATGAATTGCAGAAAAACGGCAGTCGAAGAACATCGAGATTTTTAATGATTCATACATAAAAAAATTATTCTCTTAAAAATATATTACTTTTCTCCTAACCCAATAAACACCACTATCTTTTCAGTCGTTGAGTCATTATTTTTTTCTTAAATACATTCTAAATGATCCCATGCCTAAGCTTAGGCTGGGGGCCTGGCCATTACTGAATTCAGCTTTTTTAAGTCGATATTTAAAGTCGTCTAGCGTCGATGTTTTTTAAGTGATCACAAAGAGTTGCTTCTAGGTGGATGTTAATCGTTGTGGGGGATGAACCTAGGGGATCAATTTACTAGGAGTAAATTTACCAGGGGACAAATTTACTGTGCATGAATTTACCTAAAGCCACCATGTGTCTTTCGTAAAGGAAGGCTGGTAAGAAGCAGCGAAAAATAAATTTAATTCCTTTGATGAAAATACATATATAGCCGGCAATCGGGGGCTGGCAACTGGGATGGCTAGCAAATGGGGGCCAGTAATCAGTTTGGCAACTGGGTGTCGTTCGTCTTTGTGGCAAAAGAAATCTTTTTACGGCCAGAAAAAGGTTTGCCCTTAATTTAACACGAGAATCCCGGACTGTGAGACCAGCAGGTTGTGGTGCAGAATTTCATGGGGAAATTTTTCTACAGCGGAGGATTTTTTCGAAAGGGCAACTTTTTCACCAAAGACTCCATTTTTGTTAAATATCCAAAATAATTGTGAAAGGTTTCATAAAAACGTCTGTAACTTTCTTATAACATGAGCACTCTAGAAGTTCATTATACCTTTTTGTACTTGAGAGAATGGGCTCTCTAATACATATTTTTTTTTATATTAGTTAAGTATATCGCGAAATACATGGATTTTAAATAAAGTCTCATTTTTCGGCTATGTAAACATGTAAATTGTAGCAAGAATTGCCCCAACTTTTGTTCTGCTAGACAAAACATCGATTTTAACACCGGACTCATGTGCATCATGGTCGTTTCGCTTATAAAACTGCTCTTGTAATATTGAAGTTAACGTCAAATTTCTAATTCCGCTCGAGACAATAAATATTCAAATATCGAAATTTAAATAATTATTGTCTTGTGCGGATTTGAAATTTGACGCTGACTTTCATATTACAAGAGCTTTTTCATAAGCCAATCGATCATGCTGAACATGAACCCAGTGTTAAAATCGATGGTTGTCCAGCAGAAAAAAGTTAGGGCAATTCGTGTTACTATTAACATGTTTATTTCGCATCGTTTGACATGGTTTTATTTTAAAATATCACTGTATTTGGTGTCAAAATGACTGACACATCCTCTTCTTTCTTTTTTCGTGCAACACAAATAGTACATAGCGGTTGTATAAAAAGTTACAAGCATTTTTTTACGAAAATTTTGTGTTTCAAAAATGAGACCTGATTTTAAAATGCATGTATTTCACGATATACTTAACATCTTACATAGTGTTTGGCATGTGGGCGGGTGGTGGGTGGGTAACGCTTTTTACTTCGAAGGCCAGAACGGGTCGTAGATAGCGAAATCACTTTTGTCGCTAATGTTCCCCAGAATGTCAGCTGTTTTAAAAAGAACAGGCAAAAATGAGTTCTAGGGATATACCTATTTTTATGAATGAAGTCATAGCCTCATTGAAATTTCGAATGTTATATAGGCGCCGATAGGCGCCTGTGGTCCCTTGTCTTACATAGTATTTGGCATGTGTGGGTGGGTGGGTGGTTAACGCTTTTTTACTTCGAAGGCCAGAACGGGTCGTAGATAGCGAAAACACTTTTGTCGCTAATACCATCGTGTTCCCAGAATGTCAGCTTTCGTTTCAAAAAGAACAGGCGAAAAATGAGTTCTAATAGATATACCTATTTTTATGAATGAAGTCATAGCCCCTCATTGAAATTTCGAAATACTATAGAGGCGCCGATAGGCGCCTGTGGTCCCTTGTACCATAAATGCTATAATTATACGTCATGCTCTAATTAACAGCCATGCTTTAATTTATTTTTTAACAAAGTTGTATATCAAAATAAGTCAAATTCAATTTTTTGTTGAAATTTAGGTGATTATATCTTGCTTTATTAAAGAAACCCAGTAAAAAGTGCTATTTTTGGCGAGATTTTTTTCTCCTTAGAAATTGAATCTTAGGGCGTTTGTTAAGTACCTAATCTGTGCTTTTTTTTAACAAAACTTGATTTTTTATTAGAAATAAAACTGTAAACTGTAACGACTCCTATTCTTCCGATCGCTGTCCATATGATATTTTTAAAGTGTTTAACGACGCAGCAACATTAGAAAGAATATAAGTTCTTAGGCCGGTCTTCATCAACAAAAAATGGGACTACCTCTTATGTGACTTTGCTTCAACTTTAACGCCGACTGTCCAAGAGTGAGAGAGCTTTTACGAGGTGATCTTTTTGAAGAATGGGTTGTTGACGGATGAAATCAGAAGTGAGGAGTTAGCTCAACAAAAACTTTGAAAGCTTGAGGTTTTAAGGGATTTTGTTTACTTTTAAAGAGTTTTGGGTGAAAAGATTTTATTCTAATTTTCAGTACAAAACTTTAACCAATCATCATAAATCGGGGGCGGGAGCAATTATACGCCATGGCGTATAATTAGAGCATTTACGGTATATATATAAATATCAATTATATAAGCATGTATATATTTAAATATGCGTAAGAAAGCGCATTCTCTCAGATACAAAATAGCATATTAAACTTGTGTGAGGGCTCATGTAATAAGAAACCTTTTACACTAATTTAAGTTATTTAAAAAATGGGGTTTTTGGAGAAAAAGTTGGAAAAAAATTCCACCGCTATAGAAAGGTTCTCCATAGAATTTTGCACAAGAACCGACTGCTCTCACAGTTCGGGATTTTCGTGTTAATAGGGTAGACAAATGCAAAAAAAATTATTTGTTAAATATTTATAGAAAATTATTATTTTAAAATTTTCTTTTGAAAAAGGGTGTGAACTTTTTGGTACATTGGTATGTTCTAAATTTAAGATGATGTCATTTCTCCAAAGCCAACCAGCACTGGCAATGATAGTGAGTGTTTTAAACAAACTGTCTGCATACAAGAAAATAATTTATGATTTTAGCTAAAGAGCTTGTCTACGACATACTCAGCTGTGACGCTGCAGACAAGATGTGTGCATTGGTCAAGAATTTTGGAGATGCAGCCTATGATGAAGCTGGTAAAGTGAAAAGTAAAAGAAATTTTGCTCTTCTAAAAGCCCCTGTCTTGTCTTTTGTATTTTTAAACAATTATGTGATTTTGTTTTTAGCTGCAATCTTTTTACATTAAAACATATAATTATTTCATTTGTGATATTAATTACAATGGGTAACATGCGTCTATCGGTGGCTCCATCGTGTTTGTACCCATTAATAATTGTAAATTATTTTAAGGGTTCCGGAAAGATATCAGACATACCGTATTTCCTCTAATGCAGCAGCACCCCCTACTTTGAGGACCTATATCTCAGCCCAGACTAAATATTTTCCATAGGTGTTTTTTTGCGTTTTCTTAACTCCTACAAGCTCTACCGATTCCGCTTTTTAGATTTTCATCCAAAAATCTCGAGATCGTCCCAACAATTTTCCAATTTTCGTGATTTTTTCGGGACCGCTCTATTAGAGGAAATATGGTAAGTTTGCAAAAACTGGCCGAAAATTATGCTTCCGCCCAAAATCCAGGCTAAGATCCATTATCTCCAATAAAAAAATGGTCTTCATAAAAGTAAGCAAAGGGACGCTACTGGAATATACCCCCAACCCCAAAAAGCTACTGGAATATACTGGAATATTTTCAACGTGGGCCGTGGCAAAAAGAGACTCTGAATGCATTTTATTATAAAGATTCTTGCTCGGAATTATGTTTAAGGTAAGTAACTCTCAAGCCCCCTGCGCCCCTTTGGGGCTGAACCTCGATCTCGAGATTTTTGGGTAAAAATCTAAAACACGGAATCGGTAGAGCTCGTGGGAGTTAATGATAGTTGCAGTCTTAAGTCACAAGGTCAGTCTCATCACATAGTGAGTCAGCCCAGCAAGCAATGTCAATCCTTGCAGCGGGAGCTAGACCACACATTACGGCAGAATAAGAGAACTCGGTGCCGGCCTTACAACCGTTAAATAAACATCCTTGATTACACAAAAAAAATTATTTCGGAAGTTGAACTGGAGTTCTTGAAAAAATTTCTAAAAAGTCCAAGGTTTGTTGGTTCGCCTTGTGGAGCTTCCCTCTACTAAGGGTCTAATATTTTGCAAATTTGTTTGGTGCATTTTTCTTAAATACCACGAGCTTCATCGATTCCGCCATCCCAGCAAAAATTTTGAGCCTAGCGCAAGTTGGCGACTGCATACTCAAAATGTTAAAAAAATTTATTCAACAGCATAACCCCACATCATCAAGATTCCAACAATAAAAAAGGTTAACAATCGTTTTTCGGCGATAATTTATAAAAGTTTGTAGATATTTTAAGCTCTTCAACAATCTCGTGAGTTTCTCTTCCTTTAGTTTCCGGCAAGTATAAGTATAAGTAAAAATTGCAAAGCAGTCCAGGTACAACAAAAAGAGGAATAAATACAAGTGAAGTGTAGTATTCGTAGGCTGGTAGGGTAACAAATGTAAAAACAAAGCCCAACACCAATGTCACAAAAGAGACAACTGATTGACCGGTGGACCGATGCATTTGTGGCAGAAGCTCACCAGTGATATAAAATGCAATGACGCCTATTCCGATTCTAAAGCAAATTTGTTTAATGAATCTTATTTTCTTAAAATTAAAGTTTTGAATGAACATGGTGTCTCAAACTCGTGGGACACTTAAAAATGCTTAAAAGTTTTTATTTTATGACCGATTTCAATAATTTTTTGGTTCTATTGGAGAATGCGGCGCCAAAAAGTGCTTGGTACCCCCTGTTTTTTTAACGAAAAACAGCTTGGTCTCCCCTGTTGTTAGACATAATTTAAAAACAACAGGGGGGACCAAGCTGTTTTTCGTCAAAAAACAACAGGGGGGAACAAGCTGTTTTTCGTCAAAAAACAACAGGGGGGATCAAGCTGTTTTTCGTCAAAAACAACAGGGGGACCAAGCTGTTTTTCGTCAAAAACAACAGGGGGACCAAGCTGTTTTTCGTCAAAAACAACAGGGGGATCAAGCTGTTTTTCGTCAAAAACAACAGGGGGATCAAGCTGTTTTTCGTCAAAAACAACAGGGGGACCAAGCTGTTTTTCGTCAAAAACAACAGGGGGACTGCTGTTTTTCGTCAAAAACAACAGGGGACCAAGCTGTTTTTCGTCAAAAACAACAGGGGGACCAAGCTGTTTTTCGTCAAAAACAACAGGGGGATCAAGCTGTTTTTCGTCAAAAACAACAGGGGGACCAAGCTGTTTTTCGTCAAAAACAACAGGGGGACCAAGCTGTTTTTCGTCAAAAAACAACAGGGGGGATCAAGCTGTTTTTCGTCAAAAAACAACAGGGGGGACCAAGCACTTTTTTGGCGCCGGATTCTCCAATAGGGCCAATTTTTTTATAAAGCACTCCTACGAAGTTAGGCAAGTATATGGGACCAAGCTTGTTTTTGTCGCCAACCACGTCCAGTTGCTGCCCACATATAGATCCTTGGTAAGTGAAGGGGTCTTCGCGACACCATTAATGATTCTCAGCGGCCCAGTAAGAGGGCTAACACGCATATTTGCGTCTGGTCATTTGCGGTCTTTTTATTTTGCGAACCGACGTTATTGCACTATTTTTCCAAACGACATTTTAAAGCCACCAGATTATTAAAAAGATAGTTGTAAGCATTTAAAAGTGTTCATGAATTTGAATAACCCTGTATCACAAAGATTTCTTTAACCTCTCGATTTCTGAAACAACTCAATTTAACTATAATAATATACATTACCCATAAGACAAGTTGTAGCTTAACATAGCTGCTATGCCAGCATAGCTAAACACTGGCGACACCATTGCAGCAAGTCGGTCAAAGATGACAAAAGCCAGAAGAGACAAGATGTTGACCATACTTGAACTGATTATTAAAAATCTTCGCTTTACTCTAACAAATATTTCATTTTAAGGATTCATTTTTTCATTTTACTTGTCTGAAAATATTGAAAACCTGGAAACCACAAATACACCAATAATGCATGATGCAAAATTAACTCCAAAGAGAGAAGTAGAAAAAATCTACAAATGGTAAAACTTTGATTAAGTTGTAACACCAATAGGTATACTTGCGACATCTCTGCACTAAAATGGTCTTTAAGAAGTCTGGTAGTAATAGGCCAAATTCCGAGAATCGCCTAAAACTAAATTTTATTGCTGATAAAAATGATTTTAGTCTTTTTTACGTGTAAAGAGCACATTCCAAGGAATAATGCTCTTCTAAGGTGTGGTGTAGTTAACACATCTACTAATATTTGTAGTGAAGTCTTATTTAATTCACTATTTTCTGCTTCTTTAAGTGTTTCATTCAAAAAAACTTCGTGGTCTACGTTTTTTCCTTAAAAATAATAAGATAACATAATGAGATAAACCAATAAAGAAAATGGTCAAAAATGTAATAGTTCACTATCAGTTCTCTCCCAAATTGGAATGGTGTCGTGGGTTTGTACTTTATTTGTATAGCATTTAGGCTTAGGGCGATTGATTTGCGAAGGCTATTAAAGGAAGGGAGAGGTGGTAAAAACCGTTTAGGTTGAAAAATGCGACATCGGTGGCGCAGTGGATAAGCGTTTCGGTTTCGCAGTTTCAGCCCCGCATGCGTGCACTTCAGTTGTTTTGGCTTGTTTGACCAATGTCTAGCGGTAATTCGACTTTTCTTAGCGCCAGATTCGGAAGCAGCGACCCAAATTACCCCTAGACATTGGTCAAACAATCCAAAATAACTGAAATGCACGAATGCGGGATCATTTTGGATCATAAAACACATACGCTAATTTACTGCGCCACCGACGTCGTATTTTCAAACCTAAACGGATCATACCCCCTTTTACTGTGGCTATTTTAGTGCCGAGATCGAAGATTTTCGGAGGCTGGATTTTAGATATAAATCGAAAATTCTCTGTGAAATTATGATCACTCTGTTACAAATTTTGGCTCAATAGATAGCCCTTATCACTTTTGTCAATGCATAAACTTGAGCAAGTAATACCCATATTTTTTTCAAATTCCAGGTAGTTAGGACTCTTAACTTAGGATCAGCTATTTTCTAAAGATAATTTGTCCGTTTTAATACCTCTTTTACCAAAAAAATTACACCATCGTGTTCAGCGTGAAATTCCGCACAAGACGTAAAGCTCAGTACGTATCGCCTTTACTGTGTTACCTAAGGCCATATTACAAAATACCTTGATAGTAAATTACTGCTTCTCGCGCGGCTTTTCTATCATTGCAGTTAATTAGCAAATATTTAGGAGAATCTTCAATAAAAAAAACCACTATGCAGCAAATAAATGATGGAACAGCGCCAAGAGCTACAAAACAATAAAGGGTTTTTACAATACATATCTTATGATAAAGTGGTATACAGTCAAACCTCGGTTGTCCGGCACCCCTGGTGACCGGACTCAGGGTGCCGGATAAACGAGGTGCCGGATAACTGGAGTGTCAGTTGACAGAGAATAAGCCAATCTCAGCCAAATAAAGTATATCTAAGGTGATGGATAACCGAGGGTGCCGGATAACTGGAGTGCCGGATAACCGAGGTTTGACTGTAGTATGTCACCTCACCAAGAATTTTATTTTTAAGAACTCGCACATATTGAATATTATTTAATATTCTTAAAAACTTTAAAATCAAATGACAATCCACATTTGCAGACCGCGAATGCGAGGCACATCTATAAGGCCGCCAATGTGGCGCCTGGTGGGTGACGGAATTGGTTCTATTCTAGAATCGGGTGCCAAAAAACAGCTTGGTCCCCCTGTTGATTTTTTGCGAAAAACAGCTTGCTCCCCCCTGTTCTTTTCTAGTATGACAAGCCAGAAATTATTACACAGATATTTTATTTAAACAAGTCAAAGTTAATAATTATCTATCGTTCGATGTTTTTTTCAATAAATCAGCAAGGGGGACCAAGCTGTTTTTTGGCACCCGATTCTAGAATAGAACCACGAAATTCAGAACACAAAAATGGGTAAAAAGCAATCAAATTGAATCAATTCTTGAAAATAAAATTCTCTCGGTGTCTAAATGTCTCACACTTTCTCAGAAAATCTTACCAACAAGAAGAAGTACATTGGCCTCTAAGAAGATTTTCATGCCTGAAAATGTGGGCTTTAAAACTAACAAAATTATCTCGATAGCTTGCCTAAAGCCATTCCTAGCAGAGATAATGCAGCATAAGAAGTTTCAGAAACATAAAAACAATTGCCTTTAAGATTGGTCACGGGAAACTCCTGCAATAAAACAGTCAAGTAAACTCGAAAAAGTTCTAAAAAGTTCTAAGTGCAACCAGTTTTTATATTCTACAAAATAAATATTTTGCGATGACCACCAATTTTTTAATACGATTTTATAATTTACCATCAGCATTAGCATCCATGAAGAACCCGCAACCTTAATAAATTTGCAGATTTAAAATTCAATAATGAGCTATTAATAAATTTCTACCGTTGCCATAATAGATCCTAATATTCTGCTAAAAATGAAACATTCAGGTAGAGCTGTTATTATAGATACCGCACCCAACAAGGAGGCTAACACCATTCCTGCGTTGCCGATAAATAAGCAAACTAAATTTTTTGAACATGAAGACTTCATAATTTATGGAAAAAATGGAAAATTACATTTTCGCCCCCATTTGTCTGTCAAAACAGGAACAAATAAAGTTGCTACCAGAGCTCCTAAGGTAAAACAATTAACATTGAAGCTCCAGAGCCAAATTGATGTGGTTGGGGACAGAGGTGTCCCTCTGTTTTCATAAGCATCGTCAATAAAAGCTTTTAATACGTCGGCAGCGGTGTTGGTGTAAGAAATGGCATATCCGAACTAAAATTCTTATGAACATCCACAAACTGGCAAATTTGAATTAAATGTTGCGTTAAGAGTGTGTTTTAGACCGAGTTTAAGTTAAATATTAACAGGACTGTTCAACTGTGGAAAAATCAAAATGAACTACAGGGTGAGTCGAGATTTTCTAACACTTTTAAACGGACATAATTTTTTGACCTCGCACGATTTCGAAATTCTGTAAACGCAGATCGACTCAGTTTATGACAATTTTTTGGTATAATGAAAACACGATTTTCGCTTGGTCCCCTGTTGTTTTGGCCTTACCCATCGAAAGGCCACCTACAGACCAGGAGCGAAACAACAGGGGACCAAGCGAAAATCGTGTTTTTCACATTATATACCAAAAAAATTGTCATAAAAAACTGAGTCGATCTGCGTTTACAGAATTTCGAAATCATGCGAGAACAAAAAATTATGACCGTTTAAAAGTGTTAGAAAATCTTGACTCACCCTGTATTTACTTTTAAAAACACCGGAGGACCAAAGTAATTTTGTGAAACGTAAGACGTAAAATGTTAAATTTTTTATTGCGTTTTCATTTTATTATGAGCTGATAATACTAATTTTTTAGAATGAATCGACTACGGTATACAAGAAAAGCTTAGCAGAACATTTGAGTTAAATTTTACAATTCGGAGATGCCCCTTGTTAGAGCTACATTTTACAAAATAATATTTTTTTACAAATATTTAGCTTATTGTTTTTACCAAATAATTATCAAAGGGCATTGAGGTTTAAAAAGCTAGTCTGTTTTTCAAACCAGCGTTTTAACTAACATTTAAAAATGCTAGTTTGGAGATTTGTTTTCACTAGCATTTTGGAAATGCTAGTGAAAGACAAAACAAAAACTAGCTATTTTAAATTTCTAGCGTCTGTGCATAATGTCAATGAGTCTTGGAAAATCAAGGTGTGGTTAGGGCCTACTCAAAAACATTTAAAAATATAAAAATGCTTACATAAAAATCACCGAAAAATCCAAAAAAAGAGGTAAAAAGAAGAGTCCTCCATGTCGAGCCTTTTGGCGCAAACATGATTAGCCACTTGAGTTATCACCTCTTTAAAGTTTGTAAACAATATTTTATACGATATCAATGTGCAATGACTGAAAAAATATTAAATAAAAACGTTTTATAGGTTACAAAAGTTAAAAATTTGTATAAAGTGTAGTAGAACCCTAGAAACCGACAAAAAATATCACAGTAAAACCTATCCATAATGGCACTTCTGTTGTATTCGTAAAAAGTGGGAAGCCAACCCACTAAGCTACTTGTGTAGGAATCGTACTATATGTCCCAAATATTTCGGCGGATTTGAAATGGCTATAACTTTTTTTTAAAGCAAAATTTCGACATTCTGTTTTTCATAATTATTTTTTCTTGATGGGCATTTTTGTTTTCTCTATCTAACTGGAATTTTTTTGAAAAATTTCACTTTTTTGCGTTGGTCCCCCCTGTGGTCGTAATTTTGGTTCATTGGACTAAGGCGATTTTTGAGGCAACTTTCATCTTTTTTTGCACAAAAACATGAATACAAAGTAAGGCAAAAGGTAAGGCAACTTGGACCATAACATTTTATTGAACATAATCACTCCCAACAAAATTAACAACAATTTGAAAGAGAAACAACAAAATCCTTCTTAAGCCTAAGCCTTAGTCCAATGAACCAAAATTACGACCACAGGGGGACCAAAGCAAAAAAGTGAAATTTTTTCAAAAAAAAAATTCCAGTTAGATAGAGAAAACAAAAATGCCCATCAAGAAAAAATAATTATGAAAAACAGAATGTCGAAATTTTGCTTTTAAAAAAAGTTATAGCCATTTCAAATCTGCCGAAATATTTGGGACATACGGTAGAAATAGTGTTAATTTAACCTATATGTAACATATCCTTTTTAGAATGAATGTATTTTTCAATGGACTTATAGAAACCGTTGGCAGGGATACTAGGAACCAGAGTAAACACCCCGACATGGGTGAGTCTCCCATGTCAAATCCTTTTCTAGGTGTATGCAATAACTGACATGGCCATGAATAATGAAAAATCGGATCGAAATTTTTTCAGTGGGGTTGCCTGGAAATAAATTGGGCTTTGCCCGCGTAGGTTCGAATCCTGCCAACTGCGCCATTTTGTTGTATTCGTAAAAAGTGGGAAGCCTGTCGCGAACGGCCACGGCCACCAACTCGTGAATTGGAAAAAGGGGAATGGAGGGGATATTTGATCCCACTCCCTTTGGATCCGCAGGGAATCGCCTTAATCAATAGGCCGCTAAACCCCAGGCTGGGAAGGCGAAGAATTTTGTAGACATCACTTGCGTCGAAGACGCAACAAGCCAACCCACTAGGTTACACGTGTAGGACTCTTAGAAATAGTTGTAATTCAACCTATATGTAACAAACTCCTTAAAGACATAATCTGTAAGAAGGTAAGGTTCATACCTACAGATTATATCTTTTAAGTGCGTTCTCGCCTAGCGTCCCACACTCTTTTCACCTTGATTTTGAAGAATTTTGAAAGTTCTGATTTGACTGTCTAGTCCCAAATATTGCAAGGACTCCAATTTTGCCAATCGTTTTTCAAAAATCTTTTAGCTTTGAAATTTAAAACACAAAATTGCTCCATGACGGCTCTCCTCTTCGAAAATAAGGTGTCGTTGCAGATAGATTTTGTGTTTTAAATCGCAAAATTATCATATTTTTTAAAACAATTGGCAAAATCAGAAACCTTGCGATATTCAGGACCAGACTGTTAAAACAGAATTGGCAAAAACATTAGAAAATTAGGGTTTAAAGGTATCGGAACATAGGCGGGAATTTTTAAACTGGTGCGCCAAAAGTTCCCGGATGATTTTCATAGCCTTATCTTTCATCAATGTTGGGATCATATGTCTTTTCTTCTAAAACCATTTTGTAGCCTTGCATTTCCTCTTTCTAATGGCATATTGAACTTTGCTTAATTATTCTGGATATTGGCTCCAAACACGTGTGAGGTCATTTTGAGAAATTGACAAGCGTTTTCATCACTTTAAGTGGGTACTTCTTTAGTTCTTCCCATACTCGGATTTTTTGAAAAGTGACCCCAAATCATCCCCCAAACTCATTTTCTTCTGCACAACACGATAAGAGAAACATATTTAAATACTTTCTGATAAAAAAATTGAATTTTGTCAAAAAAATTTGCCTCCTAACCAGTGTTTCCATTTGAGCTCAAATGAGCACTTGATTTGATGTGATTTTGATGTGATGCATGCCATCATAATCACATCAAGTGAAAAATTTTTGTCACACATCACATCAAAATCACATCAAGTGAAAATGTTTTGTGATACATCAAATCAAAATCACATCAAGTGAAAAATTTTGTGACACATCACATCAAAATCACATCAAGTGAAAATGTTTTGTGATACATCAAATCAAAAATCACATCAAGTGAAAATTTTTGTGACACATCATCAAGATCACATCAAGTGAAAAGTTTTGTGACACATCACATCAAAATCACATCAAGTGAAAATTTTTTGTGACACATCACATCAGATACATCAAGTGAAAAATTTTGTGACACATCACATCAAAGATCACATCAAGTGAAAATTTTTGTGACACATCACGTAAACAGACAAGTGGCTGTGGTCTCAGGCAGTTCGGGGCTGTTTCCCGCGAATATCTCATATCATATCTAGAAATGACCCTCCCTGAAGTAATCGTGGCTAAGTACAAAGGAAAGGACGTGCGTATTTCTGCCTCGCTGATAAAAATGCTCCATCCTTACTGGTCCTTCGTGCAATTAGTAAGTGAAGATGGCGGAAAAAAGCGTGACACGCTCAGCGTGTCTTCTACAATTGTCAGGTATGCCTCTCTGCTAAACAAGGAATCCACAACGACTACGGTCATATACAATCATCTCGTGAGTATAATTTTACTAGCTGGATTTATCAGATAGATCATACAATTATTTTGAAACACACAACACGTCATCATATCACGTGTTTCGAAATTCTATTAATTTTGGTGTGACACAGAAATCAAAACAAATCTTGATCAAGTGAAAAACTTTTGTGATACATCACATCAAGATCACATCAAGTGAAATTTTTTGTAACATCAAAGTCACATCAAATTGAAAAATTATTGTGACACATCACATCAAAATCATATCAAGTAGAAATTTTTGTGACACATCACATCAAATCACATCAAGTGGGAAAAAACCACATCATGGAAACACTGCTCCTAACCCTCAGAGGTAGATGGTATTTATAGGGTATTTTAGGGTCATTTTTGGGTTATTTATCACATTTTTCTTGCTGGAGCTTGGCAAAAAGACTTTCTAAACGCATTTTTGACCAAGAATCTTGCTCGAATTATGTCTGAGGTAAGTGAGTGCGCGCATCTCCAACCCATCGGCCCCTGCACCCCCTTCGGGGGCCCAGGGGGCTGATGGCTTGGGGTTGAGTTGAGAACTGGGTGATATCGGAGAATCTGTTTCCCCTTTTTGCCTTGGTCCGCTCTCTTGTTTTTTGTGATAACGCTTGAAATCCAATAACTCATTCGGTCACTTAAAGTGAAGAAAACACTAGTCAGCTTCTCAAATGGCCTTACAAGTGTTTGGAGTCAAATGATGAATTATCCAAAATAATTAAACAAAGTTTAATATTTCATTAGAAAGAGGAGATGCAGGGCTACAAAATAGTATTAAAAGAGAAAAGACATGTGATCCTAAAATTGATAAAATATAAGGCTTTGAAAATCCGTCGGGAACTTTTGGTACGTT